>CM061068.1:61440113-61543916 GCA_030762895.1 Sophora flavescens | reverse complement strand
AAAGGGTGATCATCCTGAAGTGGACTTGGAAGGGGTGGCAAACACCAGATCGGCTGAAGGTGCACCAGAAAGGATCCTAGTGATTTTGTTGGTTTTTTAAAATGTAGGCTTTCGATATTTATCAATTTCATGGGGTACTGGATGGTGTGGCGAGGCTGTGGGTGTGTGGCTCCTCGACCTTGGTTGTGGATGGATGTGCTGTTAGGTGATGCCTTCCGGGACGGAGCCGAAGCACCAAGAGACAGGTGATCGTCTTGAAGGTCCTTGGAGGGGTGGCAAACACCGGATCTACTGAAGGCGCATCGGAAAGGATCCTCATGATGTTGTTGGTTTTTAAAAATGTTGGCTTTCGATATTTATCAATTTCATTGGGTACTCGATGGTGTGGTGAGGTTGTGGGTGCACGGCTCCTCGACCTTGACTGTGGATGGACGTGGGGTTAGGTGAGGCCCTCTGCCGCAGAGCCCAAGCACCAATTGGAAGGTCTCCCTACAACTTGGTGTTTGGAAAGGCATGCCACCTACCGGTGGAGTTGGAAGAGAAGTCTTATTGGGCAATTCGGGAGCTCAACTTTGACTTGACAAAAGCCGGTGAGAAGAGGCTTTTGGATCTGAATGAGTTGGCCGAGATCCGCATGCAAGCTTATGAAAATGCTAGAATCTACAAGGAGCGGACTAAGGCATGGCATGACAAGCACATCTTGCCTAGAAGGTTTGAACCCGGACAAATGGTACTCCTCTATAATTCAAGGTTGAGGCTCTTTCCTGGAAAGCTGAAATCGAGGTGGTCAGGACCATTCAAGATCCTACAAGTCTTCCCATACGGAGCAGTGGAATTGGAAGGGCTTCCCAACAACTTCAAAGTGAATGGGCAAAGGCTAAAGCATTATCATGGGAATTCGGTCCCAATTGGAAAGCAAGTGCTTTATCCGGATTAACCCTGCTGGGGTGACTTGAGTCGAGCTCGGGGCGTTAAACAAGCGCTACTTGGGAGGCAACCCAAGCTAGGTACCTCTCCTCTCTTAACTTTTGTTTTCTTTTTTCTTTTTGTTTTTGTTTTGTTTGTCGCTCTTGAATAATTTGAGAAGATCAAGAGTTGTTGTATGAATGTCGTGGTCAGAAGCTTGTTGGATTTTGATTAAATTGAGCATAGATTGATTGCATGAATTATTTGACCATTGATGATTCCCCTAGGTTCTAATAATAGAAAAGTTGATCCCCACTTAAAAATTGAAAATTGAACTTTGAGATTTATTATGATTGCTTGATTTATGATAAGTTTGGGGTGAGGGGGTGCACACACTAGGAATCGTATCTCGGTCAAACAGTTTGCAAAATGTCCAGGTGAGGATTTGAGCCTCCAACTCTGTTTTTGAATGTGTGAATCACTGTAAGTTGCACTTTCCCGAATTTGCTTGAATCTCTATATGGTTTGCATGTTTATATGTTGCATCAAATGAATTAGGCAATTTTCTTTGAATTAACTACTTGGCCATAAATTGAACCAACCTTGATGAATGATCCCTAGTTAGCCACATTGAGCCTTGAAGCCTATTGTTCTTGATGACCTTACATTACAAGCCATTAACTCAGAAAAACCATGATTTTCCCCTATCCTAGGATTTAGGAGAGTATGGAATTTTAGCTTTGTAAGTGTTGTTGTGGAATTAAGTTTGGGGTGGCTACAAGTTCATGAATCATAGTAGAGAAAATGAAAAACGGAAGTAAGGGCCGAAGGCTTGAAAGAAAAAAAAAAGGGTGATAAAAAGCATTGAATATGTGCCAAAAAGGGCAAAGAAAAATAAATATAAAAAGGAAGAGGTGTGTAGCCACCAACTGCAAGGAAGAGAATAATATGAGAGTAAATTCAATTGTTGTGATATTAGTTTCATGCTCTCATTGATCCTAGGGACTTAGCTTCTATCCTTTGATTATCCTACCCTTAGCCAGGCCCAATTACAACCTTTGAAAGACCTATTGATGATGCATGCATGTTTTCGTGGGAACTATGTTTGAGATGAAAATCAAATTCATGGGAAGTGCTCTTAGAATGTGAAAGTGAGTGAAAAGTTGATAGCCTAGACAAACTTGAGCGAATGAGTGAAATTTTACATACCCTTGTGAGGAAGGCAATTGTTTGGAATAGGTGATCTTCCTTTGTGTGTATCTTTGAGCTTCAATTTAGAGTAATGATGGCATGAATGATAAATTCTCAATTGTTTAAAGTAGATGAATGTGGGGATTACATTGATGAAAAAAGGGGGGGATCAAAGAAAACTGTTTTGTAAAGTTGCATGAAATTTGTGCGAAATTGATTAGATCTTTAGGCTTACCAAATCTTGAGTCGTTTTTGAGTTTTAAGCTTGCTTGGGGACAAGCAAGGTTTAAGTTTGGGGTATTTTGATAAGCCTCTGGCTTATCTAGTTTTATGACTAGATGAACTAGGGTTTATGTGCCTATTTATTCGAGTTCACTCTCGTTTTCGCCCAAATTTGCCTTGTTTTGTTCCTAAGTTGGACTTTGACTCATTTTGCGTATTTTGTGTAGTTTTTAGCCTATTTTGGATAGAATTACGCTTGTGGGTGCTTTGTTGTTTCAGGTTAAATAAGTGAAGCTCTGGGAGTCAAGGAAAGCAAAGAAATAGTGGAAATTGAAATTCTGAGACACTCGCCCCGCGAGTATACTCTCGCCTCGCGAGAGTCTGAAGACCAGCAAGACAGACTATCACGGCATAGTCGTGATTAAGGTCACGGCTGTGACAAATCGAGGTTTGAAAACTCGCCCCGCGAGAGATAGTTCGCCCCGCGAGAGCATGAAGACTTGGAAGTCAGAGACCATCACGGCCTAGCCGTGATGAAGGTCACAGCCCAGAATTGAATACTCGCCCCGCGAAAGGTGTCTCGCCTCGCGAGTCCCTGAGGACCATGGAAGACAGAGGCAATCACGGCTTAGCCGTGATGGATATCACGGTTGTCACAGATTAGGGTTTGAAGACTCGCCCCGCGAATACAAGATCGCCTCGCGAAAATACAAAATTTGAGGCGTGCCAATGCTTAATTTCGCGTCGCGAGAGTAAGCTCGCCCCGCGAGCTGGCGAGAAACAAAATCCTTATTTAAAGGCCATATCAGATCAGAATTGAGGGGGAAGTTGTTAGCCATTGCTTAGATCAGAATAGGAGTGCGAATCCTTGTTTCTGGAGCTGCGTCTCCCTTTTATTTTCTTTTCTTCTCTTAGTTTATTATTATGGAGATTATTGCCGATTGTTTGTGCGTCGTTACGGGCTTGAGGAACTAATCCCCTCGTCTAGGGGATCGATGAAGCCACCCATGGCTGTGTAGTGTTCACGTGATGTATGTTATTTCTCCCCTTCTCTCAATAAATGTTTTCCAATTCTGATATTATTGTGTTGATCATATGCTAGCATGATTAACTAGTTAAACGTGTTAAGGCCGACCGGCGATTCGCGTTTTAGAACTTGAATTGGGATCACTAATTGAATATTGCACGTTAGTGGGTAGGAGATTAGTGCAACCACGTAGGGAACAAGAATTAACAGAATTCGAGGATTAGGATTATGAGACTTGGTGAGTAAATAATCCAAATCGTTGAATACATCCTATTGCGCACGGCTGTGAATTTAGGAGAAATTGGGGATCCCGGTTGACATTGTAATTGAACCTAAGGAGGAATACATAATCACTTGGGTACTATGCATGATTGGGTAGGTGGATTTGAAACCCTAGATATTTTAAATTTCTGAATTTAATTACCTTAGATTTAATCGATTTCTTAATTGAATTGCAATCTTCATCTCTCTCTCTCAACAATTTTCTTCGCTTAACTGAACCTATCGAATTTCCTGCGAAATTAGTAGAATTGGTAACCCAATCCTTGTGTTCGACCTCGGTAGACTCTTACCGTGTTTTATTACTTGCGACGACCCGGTACACTTGTCGGAGTCACAACACTTCTCTATGAAAGATTTTGGTGAAGCTACCTATGTATTGGGGATCAGGATCTATAGGGATAGATCGCTGAAATTGCTTGGCCTAAGTCAGAGTACATACATAGACAAAGTGTTGAGACACTTTAACATGCATGAATCCAAGAAAGGACTATTGCCTATGTCACATGGTATATGCCTATCAAAGGCACAATCCCCATCCACTCAAGAGGATAGGGATCGCATGAGTAAGATTCCATATGCATCCGCAATTAGATCTATCATGTATGGCATGTTATGTACTCGACCAGATGTATCGTATGCTTTAAGCATAACGAGCAGGTACCAGTCTGATCTCGGTGAAAGTCACTAGTCTGCTGTCAAGAACATCCTTAAGTACTTGAGAAGAACTAAGGATTCGTTTTTGGTATATGGAGGCGAGGAAGAGCTTGCTGTAATAGGTTACACCGATGCTAGCTTCCAGACCGATAAGGATGATTCCAGATCGCAATCTGGTTATGTGTTCTGCCTGAATGGCGGGGCTGTGAGCTGGAAGAGTTCAAAGCAGGAGACAGTTGTCGATTCTACTACAGAGGCTGAGTATATTGCTGCCTCCAATGCAGCAAAGGAGGCTATTTGGATCAGGAAGTTCATTGCTTAACTTGGTACGGTTCCAAGTATTGTGGACCCCATTGATCTCTATTGTGATAACAATGGGGCCATTGCACAAGCCAAGGAACTTAGATCTCATCAGCGATCCAAACATATACTTAGGCGCTTCCATCTCATTCGAGAGATCATCGATAGAGGAGATGTGAAAATATGCAGAGTACCAACACTTGATAACGTTGCTGACCCACTTACGAAACCTCTTGCTCAACAGACGCATGAAGGTCACACTAGATCGATGGGCATTAGATTGATGCCTGATTGGCTCTAGTGCTAGTGGGAGATTGTTGGTGTAAGCCCTAGAGGCCAATGTATTTCTTTAGACTTACATTTGTATCTTGCTATTTTATATATATATATGATATGAGGCATTCCAGTTTATTGTGTTACTTGTTTAAACATAATAATGTCCTTAGAATAGAAATCTCAGTTCAATAGAATATCAAGTATATGACTTGATCGTGAGACACTATTGAACAATGAAATCCTATTCTTAAATATCCGTAGTCAAGTATGTTATTAATAAGGACAATAATAATACAATTGAGACTATTATGTGTGCAGACTGATGACCATATCTCACGGGTCATGGATATGAGATATCGAGTCGACACATAGGTACACATTAGAGTAATGATGTACTGGATTGACCCGCCATTAGAACACTACAAGGAGCGTTATGTGAGTGTCATAAGTAGTTCTCATAGTGACAATGGTGCATACAATCCTTCGACCTGAAATCACTACGATCCCTACATGAGGAGTCGTGTGCTTTAATATCGTCAAACGTCATCTGTAATAGGATGATTATAAAGACGGTCATTGGGCATACCACGAGCCATGCAGAGGGATGTGAGTGACCTAGATGGAATTTGTCCCTCCTACATGACAGAGAGTAATATTCGTGGGCCCCCGATAGAGTGAGATCAGTAAAATGCATGGCCATGCTGAAATGAGTCAATATGAGATATTGACCTCATTTGTTGTTAAGTCTACTCGGGTATCAGGGAACATGATATTGAACTATACAAGGGTGACACATTCTATGACTTGTGTTCAATATAGATATATGGACAAAGGGATAATAATGCACATGAATATTTGTCACAGAAAGGTTTCATCAAATCACTGACTTTCTCACTACTTAGGTAGCAGTGATGTATTGCTAGATACCGCTCACTGTTTGTAATATTAAATGGGATTTAATGTTACTACTAACGTTTTGGGAACCTATAGGGTCACACACATAAGAGCGGATTAAAAGAAGCATTAAAAGGAGAGTTGGAGAGTATGTATTGATTACAGGAGATTGAATCAGGCCACTAGAAAGGATCACTTCCCTTTATCGTTCATCGATCAAATCCTTGAACGGCTAGCTAGTAAATCACACTACTATTTTCTTGATGGTTTTTCAGGTTACTTTCAGATCCACATTGCACCAGAGGATCAAGAAAAGACAACTTTCACGTGCCCTTTCGGCACTTTTGCCTACAGGAGGATGCCATTTGGTCTTTGCAATGCTCCTGGCACATTCCAGAGATGCATGATTAGTATTTTTACTGAATATATTGAGAATTGGATGGAAGTGTTTATGGATGATTTTACTGTGTATGGTTCTTCATTTGATGCATGCTTGAATAGTTTGAATCTGGTTTTGGAGAGATGCATTGAAACTGACCTTGTTTTGAATTATGAAAAATGCCATTTTATGGTTGAACAGGGAATTGTTTTGGGGCATATTATTTCTGAAAAAAGTATTTCAGTAGATCCTGCTAAGATTGAGGTGATTTCTACACTGCCTTCCCATCTTGCGTTCACGAGATTCGCTCTTTACTTGGTCATGCAGGTTTTTACAGGCGATTCATAAAGGATTTCAGCAAGATAGCTCTTCCTCTGTCAAACTTGTTGAAGAATGATGTCATTTTCAACTTCGATGACAACTGCCAAAAGGCGTTTGATTTCTTGAAGAAAGCATTGACCTCTACCCCCATCATCCAGCCCCTTGACTGGACCCTCCCTTTTGAGATTATGTGTGATGCCTCTAACTATGCAGTGGGGGCGATCCTTGCACAAAGGGTGGACAAGGCTGCCCATGTCATCTATTATGCTTCTAGAACTTTAGATTCTGCACAGGCTAATTACACTACCCCTGAAAAGGAACTTCTAGCCATTTGTTTTTGCTCTTGATAAATTCAGATCATATTTGCTAGGTTCCAAGGTTGTTGTTTTCACTGACCATGCAGCTTTAAAGTACTTGTTGAAGAAACCAGAAGCAAAACCGAGATTGATTCGGTGGATGTTGTTGCTCCAAGAGTTTAGTGTGGAGATTAAAGATAAAAGCGGTGCTGAGAATTTAGTGGCTGATCACTTGAGCAGAATAGAGAGGGATGAGGATCCTTCCCCCATTCAGGATGACTTTCCTGATGAGCAGCTTTTACAGTTACATGGGGTAACTCCTTGGTTTGCTGATATTGTTAATTATCTTGTTGCTGGTGTTTTTCCGACAGGTGTAACTAGGTCACAAATTCACAAACTCAAGAGTGATGCCAAATATTATGTATGCGATTATCCATATATTTGGAATTTTGGTAGTGATCAGGTAATTAGGAGATGTGTCCCCGACTATGAGATTGAATCTATTTTGCATTTTTCTCATGCTTCTCAAGTAGGGGGACATTTTGGGCCACAAAGGACTGCAAGAAAAATCCTAGATTTAGGTTTTTATTGGCCCACTATTTTCAAGGATGCTTATGATATCTACCGCACTTGTAAAGAGTGTCAGATAACAGGTACAACCATCACTCGTAAGAGTGAAATGCCTCAGCAGCCTATGCTTTTCTGTGAGGTGTTTGATGTGTGGGGAATTGACTTTATGGGTCCTTTCCCTGCATCTTTTGGTTTTATCTATATCTTACTTGCTGTTGATTATGTTTCAAAGTGGGTGGAAGCTATCCCCACTAGGACTAATGATTCTAGAGTTGTTGCAAATTTTGTCAGGTCCAATATTTTCGAGGTTCGAATACCTCGTGCTATCATAAGTGACCAAGGCACTCATTTCTGTAACCTCACCATGGAAGCTTTACTCCGGAAGTATGGAGTTGTGCACAGGGTATCTACTGCATATCATCCTCAAACTAATGGGCAGGCAAAGATCTCAAACAGAGAAATCAAATAGATCTTAGAGAAAGTGGTGCAGCCAAATAGGAAGGACTGGAGCCGCCGTCTAGAAGACGTACTTTGGGCTCAAAGAACAGCCTTCAAGACACCAATAGGGATGTCTCCCTATAGACTTGTGTTCGGTAAGGCATGTCATCTCCCTGTGGAAATTGAGCAACGTGCTTATTGGGCAGTCAAAAGTTGTAACTTGGAAATGCAAGGAGCAGGCATTGAAAGAAAACTCCAATTACAGCAGCTTGAAGAGCTTAGGTTGGAAGCCTATGAAAGCTCTCGAATTTATAAAGAGAAAACTAAGCACTTCCATGATAAGATGATTTCTAGGAAGGAATTCTCTGTGGGCCAACAGGTTTTATTGTTTAACTCTCGCCTAAAAGTGATGGCTGGGAAACTTCGATCCAAGTGGATTGGCCCATTTGTTGTTACTGATGTTTTCCCTCATGGTGCGGTAGAAATAAAAAGTGCAGGTAGAAACAAGGTTTTTAAGGTTAATGGGCAGCGCTTGAAGCTATTCCATGAGAGCTCGGTGCCTCAAGATGCAACCGTAGAGGAGCTTTCCTTGGAAGCGCCCACCTACACTACAACTTGATCAGGGAGCACCTTCTCCTTTCCCTCACTCTTATTTTATATTTATGTTCTTTCATTGAGGACAATGTATGTCTTAAGTGTGGGGGAGGGAACCAATTGTTTTGTTTTTGTTTGTTTTCCTTGTTTGTGTTGCCTTGTGACGTATGTGTGTGAGTCTTATGTCGGCAAGCTTGAATGGATTCTGTTAAAATTAGCATAGATGTGTTGCATGATATATGTTGACTATCGATGATTTCCCCCTAGGTTTTGAAAATCGAAAATTTGATCCCCATGTGAAAAATTGAAAATTGAACTTTGAGAAATTTTATTGTGATTGCTTGATTTATGACAAGTTTGGGGTGAAGGGGTGCACACACTAGGAATTGTATCTCGGTCAAACAATTTGCAAAAATGTCCAGGTGAGGAATTTGAGCCTCCAACATTGTTTTTAATTGTGTGAATCGCTTTTAAGCTTCACTTTCCCGAATTTTCTTGAATCTCTCATGGTTTGCATGTTTATATGGTTGCATCAAATGATTTAGGCAATTTTATTTGAAATAACAACTTGGCCTAAAAAGAACCATCCGTAATGCATGTTCCCTAGTTAGCCACATTGAGCCTAATAAGCCCATTGTTTCTTGATGACCTCGTGTTATAAGCCAAAAATCTGGAAAAACTCATGTTGACCCAATCTTAGGATTAGGAGAGCATGGAAGCTTAGCAAGAGAAGGGTTGTAAGAAAATAAGTTTGGGGTGGCTACAAGGTTTGATATGTCATTCTGGGTTGAGAAAAATAAAAAAATAAAGGTTGAAGCCAAGGGCAAAGAAGAAAAGGAAAAAAAATGCCAAAAGAAAAGGGGCAAAAACAAAAAGCTTAGAAAGAAAAGGGTTGTAGCCACTAAAAGCGTCAAAAAGAAAAATGGAAAAAGGAATTAGAGTGAAAATAATGGTGTACAGGATTCATGCTCTCTTAATTGCTAGGAATGTAAAACCTAGTACCTTTGAATAATCCTACCCTTAGCCAGGCCCCATTACAACCTTTAAAAGACCTTTTGATGTTGCATCCATGTTTTCGTGGGAACTATTTTGAGATGGAAATCAAATTCATGGGAAGTGCTCTTGAAATGTGAAATTGAGTGAAAAGTTGATAGCCTAGACGAATTGAGCGAATGAGTGAAACATTAAATGCCCTTGTGAGGAAGGTAATTGTTTGAAATTGGTGATCTCCGTTTTGTGAGTAACTTGGATCCTCAACTCAGATTACTGATTGCATGAATGATGGAATTCTCAATTGTTTAAAGTAAATGAATGTGGGGATTACATTGTTGCGAAGGGGGGAAACATTGAAGAAAAATTGTTTTGTTAAAGTTGCATGAAATCTGTGTGATAGTGTGATTTTACATGATGTTTCTTGTACACTTTTGCATGCATTTTTCATATTGATTAGGCATTCTTTATTTGATTTTAGTTAGTTTTTCCCTTGGAACGGGTAAGGTGGTTTCTTGGTGTTGTTTTGCAGGAATTTAAGGAAAAATGCTCAGAATTAGCCTTGATGGAGCTTGGATGGAATATAGCTTGAAAAGTGAAGAAAATGAGCCAAGCAGAGCCTATCACGGCCTAGACGTGATGACCATCGCGTCCATGATCAAGAAAACTGGGAAGATTGAAGGCAAAAGTCAGAAGCTGTCACGGCCGAGCCGTGATAACCATCACGGCCGTGACAGGCCAAACAGAACCGATCACGGCCTAGCCGTGATGAGGCTCACGACCATGATGCTCCAAATTTGAAAGCGCGCCCACTCCAGAACGCGTCACGGCCGTGACGCGCGGCCACTCTATAAATAAGAGCGCAGCAGAAAGAAAAAAGGGACTCTCAAAAGGCTGGGAACCCTAGTGGTGACCAGAAACACACAGAAAAACAGGGACTTTGAACCTAGGAGCACTTTCACCCTAGGGAGACTCTTGGGAAGCAAAAAGGTGTGGTTTTTCTCTGCTCTTGGATTGGAAGAAGATTGGAGGATTCGTCATAAGTTCACTTCATCCCATCTCTCTTTCTCTTTTTGTAATTTCTATTACAATGAGTAGTTAAATCCCTTTTTGTTGGGATTAGATGTAACCATTCTGAATATTATGTATTTGCCATGACTGATTAATCCGTGTTCATGTCTTCATATTAGTGATTGATTTTCCATGCTTAATGCTTGTTGTGGCTAGCACCCCTATGACTCGATTAGTGTTTTGGTATGCAATTGGGAAATTCGTACTAGAACCGGAACTGAATTTAATCACCTAGTAACCCTTGCATCTAGAAATGGAGTTTGGTTTACTAGTAATCGCGTAATCCCTAATCCTAATGCAAATTCATTAATCTAGGTCAACTAAGGAATTAGGGTCTATTAGTGGATTTAGGCTCTTGCCATCCGAGGAATCGGGACTTGAGTAATTTAGTGAATTGATTTTAATATTTGAAGCATGAATGGGAGGTATCTAGTCTTGGTAATGCATGAGGCTAAGGTTTGGTGATATTTAATCCCAACACCTCTTTCTACACTCCAAGTGTTTGTCAAAAGTTCCCAAAAAAATTTTATTCCTTTGTTTTGTTTGTTTTGATTTCTCATCATAGTCTAGATAATTGTTGAGTTTGCGAATTGGTAATTGACATCCAATCCCCGTGTATACGATAACCGATCTCACCACCGTATTACTTGTACAACTGGGTATACTTGCCCAGATTCGTCAACAAGTTTTTGGCGTCGTTACCGGGGATTGGTTTTTCCAATATCATTAGTAACAAAGGAGGCAACTAATTTAGACATTTTTAATTTTTAATTTTTCTATATATATTTGATCTTTTTGTTTTGAGTTTTGTTGTGCCAGGTGGATGGAATTCATGGACAACTATCATTATCCATCTGATGGGGAAGCCTCAAGTCACACTTGGGAGGACAACTGGTGTTGGGAAGTGATAGTGTGATTTTACATCATGTTTTCTGTACACTTTTGCATGCATTTTTTCATATAGATTAGGCATTCTTTATTTTATTTTTAGTTAGTTTTCCCTTGGAACGGATAAGGCGGTGTTGTGGTGTTGTTTTGCAGAAATTAAAGATAAAATGCCCAAAATGAGCCATGATGGAGCCTGGATTAAGTTGGAGCTTTAAAAATGAAGAAAGGATAGCATAAATCAAGAGTGAATTATGAATTGGAATCTCTAGTGGCATTTGAGAGAGGTTCAACGTGAAAGTTAAGGTTGCTGGATGAGAAAAAAATAAAGAGTATTGAATGGAAAAGTTTAACAGCTGCGTTATTAATGTGGAAGATTGAAATGGGACAGTTATGTGAATAAAAATAAAGATAAGGCAGTAATGAAAAGTAACAGACAAAGAAGGAATTGTTGGTTTATGACAATTGAAATCAATTAGTCCAAAGGGGTCCACGTTAATTAAGGCTAAAGAGAAGACAAAGTGATTTGCAATGTGAAAGTGAGAATAGAAAAGTAACGTGAATCAAGGAAATAAACTGCCAGCAACATGAATTAAATGCACAAGGGACCCGCATAAGAAATCAAAAGATGCAGATTGAGAAATCAAAGATTAAAAATCTGGAATTTATTGCTAGATGGATACAAAAGACCAAGGGGCAGCGTCAGTTATGACAAGGAGGCCAAAAGGCAGCACCATTGAAAGAGATATAATTCTCTCAGAGACTTGGACAGAGGGAGATATTATTCTCTCAGAGAGAGACCAGGAGGGGCGTGATTTTCTTGAGTCAGAGGCAGCTTCTGGAGGATTGCTCCCATGGAATCCCTTCTTTCCTTCATCTATGTTTCTTTGTATTCTCTTTTTATGAGTAGTTAAATCCCTGTTGTTGGGATTAGATGTAGCCAACTGATAATCATGTATTTATCTTGACTGATTATTCTATGTTTATGCCTTCGTATTAGTGGTTATTTTTCTATGCTTAATGCTTGTTGTGGCTAGCACCCCCATGACTCGATTTGTGTTTTAGTATGTAATGGAGGCGTTCATATTAGAACCGGAATTGAATTTAATCACCTAGTAACCCTTACATCTAGAGATGGAGTTTGGTTTGCTAGTAATCGCGTAATCCCTAATCCTAATGCAATTTCATTAATCTAGGCCACCTAAGAGATTAGGGTCTATTAGTGGAATTAGGCTCTTGTCATTCGAGAGATCGGGACTTGAGTAGTTTAGTGGATTGATTTTAATATCTGAAGCATGAATGGGAGGTATCTAGTCCTGATATTGCATGAGATAGAGGGTTGGTGAAGTCTGGTCCCAACATATCATTTCTGCATTCCAAGTGTTCGATTTCTTTTCTTTTGTTCATTTTGAATTCTCTTGATTTCTCTGTTTAGTCTAGATAGTTGCTGAGTTTGCGAATTGGTAGTTGACATCCAATCCCCGTGGATACGATAAACCGGTCTTACCACCGTATTACTTGCACGACTGGGTATACTTGCCCAGATTCGTCAGGAAGATTACCCAGAATTGGCAAATTTTGATATCCCAACACAAGTTGATAGTGTGACAGGGAAGGTTGTATACAGATGCTCCAAGGAGGAATGGGAAACCCTCTGTTCGTATTTACCACCTCCACCACCATGTATGATTCCCATAGAGCCACATGAAGCAGAATTTGAGCAGAATATGGTTGTGGGAATGGATCACAATGAAGATGAAGTGGTGGTGGTAGATGAGCCACAAGAAGAGGAATTACCTTTCACGCACCCTTGGGGAGGAACAAGTGAGAAGGCAGGGCATTTGGAAAACATTCCCTCCACCATGCTTGCTGAATTTACTGCATTAGACAAATATGTCGGCTTATATGCATGTGTGGACACTGCTAAGTTAGTCCCTTCCACTTGTCTGTCAAACTTCCTAGTGAAAATGCCATTTGACCCGCTAGGAAGTGAGTGCATTATTGTAGTTAAAGAGGTCAATGGTGTTTTCTCACACTGGCTAGGTGGAACCGTGGATAGAGCCATACTGCTGCTACAATCGCCACTCCATAAACCATGCGATCCGGGTGGAGGATCTCACATCTTGAGCACCCCTTGGTCCTTATACCACAGGCTTTGGGATCCAGGTGGATGCTTCTTAATGAGTCAAGCAAGTGACGTTAAAGAAGCGCTTATTGGGAGGCAACCCAAGTTTTCTTAACCCTTCTCTTTAGTTAGTTTTTGTTTTTGATTTCAACTCTTGAGTAATTTGAGAAGATCAAGAGATTTGTTAATAGTTTTGTTAGGTGTTTTCAGGGAAAGAAGACAGGAGAAGCAAAAGGGCAGGGAGAGACAAACAGAGACCATCACTCCCAGGCCGTGACACTGGTCACGGCCGTGATGAGCCAGAATTGAAGATCAGAAAGGATCACGGCCTAGCCGTGATCCACATCATGGGCGTGATGGGAAGGACCCTGAAGTAAGAGAGCATCACGGCCTAGCCGTGATGGAGTTCACGGCCGTGACAGGCCAACATCCATGGATCAGAATTGATCACGGCCTGCCCGTGATGAGGCTCACGATCGTGACACATTTCCCAACAAGTTTCTGACTGGAATGTGAGCCAGCACCCGCTACCACCTCGGTAAGTCGTTCTAATTTTCTCCTCTCTCTAACTTGTTTGTTTACATTGGGGACAATGTAAATTCTTAAGCTTGGGGTAGGGGTATTTTGCATTTGCATTTTTCATGTTGCGTTCATATAGTTTTGCATGATCACATGATCAGATTGCCCTTGTTTAGATTTTGCATCCAAATTGTGAAAACTGAGTGCCAATTAAATTGAGATAGTGAATTGTTGAACCCAATTTGTTATTCTTGTGACAAGGCCAAAAATAAAAATGTTCGTGATAATCTTGGAAAGTTGATAATTAGCATATGGTTCTATAGATTTCTGTTTCTCATTGATTTTTGAACTATTAAAATGTGAGATTTTGAGACAAAAGGGGTACTCACTATATCTACCACATTCTTTGTGTTAGAGTGTTAATCCTCTTGGATTGTATTTCTCTAGAACTTGACTTGAAACTGTTTTGAAACTTAGAAATTTTTGAAAACATTTTTGAAAATGATTGAGGCACTAGGTATTTTTCTTGCCTTCTGAGCTTTGAATGATTAAATGCTACCCCTTAGTTGCCCAATTTGAGCCTAAAAGAATGAAATACTTTTCTTCGTACCTTGAAATATATTATTGAATGATGCTTGATAGGACCTTCTAAAGTATTACAAAAGGGTAAAAAGGTAGTTGAAAAAATTTTGGGATAAAAGAATCAGAAAAATATTTCTCTTGAGTTGAAAAATCTCCCCTTATCCAAGCAAAAAAAACAAAAAACAAAAGAAAAAGAAAAATACATAGAGAAGGGGATGACAAAAAGAAATGAGAAATAAAATGAACAGAAAGAAAGAAAGGTGGAAAAATAAATCAAAACCCAAAAGGGTATTTTAGAAGGTGTAATGATTTGCAATGCTTGATGATTTGTTTAGCCCTTTTGAAATGTCCTTTTCTTGATTTCCCCACCGAACGTTAAATCCCATGGCCACGTTACAAGCCTATGGTAGAATTCATTCCTTGAGGAAAATGGAGCAAATTATCATATATCCTTGAACACTTGAGTGAGGCGAGAAAGAGAGCTAAGCAAATGAACAAGTTTGGGGTGAGTTTCAGGTGAGAAAGAGTGCCCGAATCAGTGAGAATATGAGTCTAATAAACCTAAGCTTCTAATTGGACTTGAACTGATTGTCTCTTGCTGAATTATTTGAAATGCCTGTTACTTGGATTGTTTACTCGGGTCCTTAGTTCACTATCCTTGCTTTGATTATTTTGATCTTCTGGCCTTAGTGATTACTTGAGGACAAGCAATTGAATAAGCTTGGGGTGATTTGATAGTGTGATTTTACATGATGTTTCTTATACACTTTTGCATGCATTTTTCATATAGATTAGGCATTCTTAATTTGATTTTAGTTAGTTTTTCCCTTGGAACGGGTAAGGTGGTTTCTTGGTGTTGTTTTGCAGGAATTTAAGGAAAAATGCTCAGAATTAGCCTTGATGGAGCTTGGATGGAATAGATCTTGAAAAGTGAAGAAAATGAGCCAAGCATAGCCCATCACAACCATGATCAAGAAAACTGAGAAGATTGAAGGCAAATGTCAGAAGTTGTCACGGCCTAGCCGTGATAACAATCACGGTCGTGACAGGCCAAACAGATAGAAAAAGGGGACTCTCAAAAGGCCGGGAACCCTAGTGGAGACCAGAAACACACAGAAAAACAGGGACTTTGAACCTAGGAGCACTTTCACCCTAGGGAGACTCTTGGGAAGCAAAAAGGGGTGGTTTTTCTCTGCTCTTGGATTGGAAGAAGATTGCAGGATTCGTCATGAGTTCACTTCATCCCTTCTCTTTCTCTTTTTATAATTTATATTACAATGAGTAGTTAAATCCCTTTTTGTTGGGATTAGATGTAACCATTCTGAATATTATGTATTTGCCATGACTGATTAATCTGTGTTTATGTCTTCATATTAGAGATTGATTTTCCATGCTTAATGCTTGTTGTGGCTAGCACCCCCATGACTCTATTAGTGTTTTGATATGCAATTGGGAAATTCGTACTAGAACCGGAACTGAATTTAAACATCTAGTAACCCTTGCATCTAGAAATGGAGTTTGGTTTACTAGTAATCGCGTAATCCCTAATCCTAATGCAAATTCATTAATCTAGGTCAACTAAGGAATTAGGGTCTATTAGTGGAATTAGGCTCTTGCCATCCGATGAATCGGGGCTTGAGTAATTTAGTGGATTGATTTTAATATTTGAAGCATGAATGGGAGGTATCTAGTCTTGGTAATGCATGAGGCTAAGATTTGGTGATATTTAATCCCAACGCCTCTTTCTGCACTCCAAGTGTTTGTCAAAAGTTCCCAAAAAGATTTTTATTCCTTTGTTTTGTTTGTTTTGATTTCTCATCATAGTCTAGATAGTTTGAGTTTGCGAATTGGTAATTGACATCCAATCCCCATGGATACGATAACCGGTCTCACCACCGTATTACTTGTACGACTGGGTATACTTGCCCAGATCGGTCATCACTATGCGAAATTGGTTGAATCCTTTAAGCTTGCCACGTTTGAGTCTTTTTGAGTTTTAGTTTGCTTGGGGACAATCAAAGTTTAAGTTTGGGGTATTTTGATAAGCCTCTGGTTCGTCTAGTTTTATAACTAGTAAGACCATGGTTTTCGTACAAATTGTTCGAGTTTAATCTCGTTTTCGCCCAAATTTGGATTTAATTGTCCTCAAGCAACATTTTGAGTCTCTTAAGTATTTTAGTATATTTTAGTTAGTTTTGAGTCAAATAAAGCATTTACTGCTATTTCATATTTTCAGGTTAATAAGAAGAGCAAAAAGAGAATGGCACTTAAAGCAGAGGCCATCACGCCCAGGCCGTGACACTGGTCACGGCAGTGATGAGCTACCCATGAAGACCAGAAAGCAACACGGCCCGGCCGTGATACCCATCACGGGCGTGATGAGAAGTCACTGAATATTATAATTGATCACAGCCTAGCCATTATGGAGGTCACGACCGTGACAGATCAGCACCCATGGACAGAATTGATCACGACCTGGCCGTGATAGGCATCACGACCGTGACAGACTAGAATTTGAATGCGCGCCCTAGGCAAAATTGGTCACGACCTGGCCGTGATGGTCATCACGGCCGTGACGCGCACCTAATCTATAAAAAGACAGCAGGGCAGACAGAAAAGAGATAGAATTTTCACTATTTACAAATTATTCTTAGGGTTTTTATTATGTTTATGATGGAGAACTAATCACCAGGGATTAATCTGCTGTAATCGGTTTCCGCCGACACTTGAGGTTCCGTAATTTCCCAATCAAATTGCTTATCTCTTTCAATATTATTATGTTGCCTTGTTTTCTTAATTCAAGTTATATAGAACAAGTATTGATTAATTTCGATGATTCTATGTTCTTTTACCTTGATTGCGTTTGTTTAATTCGCGTGTGTTGATCGTGTTTGCTTAACTCACGAGAGCTTCAGTCCGTTTGCTTAATTCGGAAATAGGGAATATATATCCTGTAGTGTCAATTGCGCTTGTTTAATTGCTTCTACAATCGGAAAGGGATTAGAATCCGCTTGTTTAAAGGATTAGAATCCGCTTGTTTAAAGGATCCTCATGATGTTGTTGGTTTTTTAAAATTTTGGCTTTCGATATTTATCAATTTTGTGGGGTACTCGAAGGTTTTGCGAGGCTGTGGTTGCACGACTCCTCGACCTGGGCTATAGATGGACGTGGTGTTACGTGATGCCTTCCGGGGCAGAGCCAAAGCCCCAAGAGATGGGAGATCGTCATGAAGAGGCCTTGGAAGGGGTGGCAAACACCGGATCGATTAAAGGCGCATCGAAAAGGATCCTCGTGATGTTGTTGGTTTGTTAAAATGTTGGCTTTCGATATTTATCAATTTCGTGGGGTGTTAGATGGTGTGGCGAAGCTGTGGGTGCGCGGCTCCTCGACCTTGGCTGTGGATGGACGTGGTGTTAGGTGATGCCTTCCGGGGCGGAGCCAAAGCACCAATAAATTGGTGACCTTCTTGAAGTGGCCTTGGAAGGGGTGACGAACACCGGATCGACTGAAGGCGCATCGGAAAGGATCCTCGTGATGTTGTTGGTTTTTTAAAATGTTGGCTTTCGATATTTATCAATTTTGAGGGGTAGTCGATGGTGTCGTGTGGCTGTGGTTGCACGGCTCCTCAACCTTTGTTATGGATGGACTTGGTGTTAGGTGATGCCTTCCTGGGTGGAGCTGAAGCACCAATAAACGCGTGATCGTCCTGAAGTGGCCTTGGAAGGGCTGGCAAACACCTGATCGACTGAAGGCGCATCGGAAAGGATCCTCGTGATGTTGTTGGTTTTTTAAAATATAGGCTTTCGATATTTATCACTTTTGTGGGGTACTCGATGGTGTGGCGAGGCTGTGGGTGCACGGCTCCTCGACCTTGGTTGTGGATGGACGTGGTGTAAGGTGATGCCTTCCGGTGCGGAGCCAAAGCACCTAGAGACGGGTGATCGTCCTGAAATGGCTTTGGAAGGGATGGCAAACACCAGATCGACTGAATGTGCATCGGAAAGGATCCTCGTGATGTTTTTGGTATTTCAAAATATTGGCATTTTATATTTATTAATTTCGTTGGGTTATTGATGGTGTGGCGAGGCTGAAGGTGCGCAGCTCCTCGACCCTAGTTGTGGATGGATGTGGTGTTAGGTGAATCCTTCCGGGGTGGAGCCGAAGCACCAACAGACAGGTGATTGTCCTTAAATGTCCTTGGAACGGGTGGCAAATACCAGATCAGTTGAAGGCGCATTGGAAATGATCCTCGTGATGTTGTTGGTTTTTAAAATGTTGGCTTTCGATATTTATCAATTTCGTGGGGTACTCGATGGAGTGGCGAGGCTGTGGGTGCGCGGTTCCTCGACCTCGGTTATGGATGGACGTGGTGTTAGGTGATGCCTTCCGGGGCAGAGCCGAAGCACCAAGAGATGGGTGATCATCCTGAAGTGGCCTTGGAAGCGGTGGCAAACACCAGATCGGCTGAAGGTGCATCGGAAAGGATCATCGTGATGTTGTTGGTTTTTAAAAATTTTGGCTTTTGATATTTATCAATTTCTTGGGGTAGTCGATGGTGTGGTGAGGCTGTTGGTGCGCGGCTCCTCGACCTTTTCTGTGGATGGACGTGGTGTTAGGTGATGCCTTCTGGGGCGGAGCCGAAGCACCAATAGACAGGTGATCGTCCTGAAGTGGCCTTGGAAGGGGTGTCAAACACTAGATTGGTTAAACGCGTATCAGAAAGGATCATCGTGTTGTTATTGATTTTTGAAAAAGTTGACTTTCGATATTTATCAATTTTGTAGGGTACTCGATGGTGTGGCGAGGCTGTGGGTGTGCGGCTCCTCGACCTTAGTTGTCGATGGATGTGGTGTTAGGTGATGCCTCCCGGGGCGGAGCCGAAGCACCAAGAGACGGGTGATCATCGTGAAGTGGCCTTGGAAGGGGTAGCAAACACCAGATCGGCAGAAGGTGCATCGGAAAGAATCCTCTTGATGTTATTAGTTTTTAAAAATATTGGCTTTCGATATTTATCAATTTCGTGGGGTACTCGATGGTGTGGTGAGGTTGTGGGTAAAAGGCTCCTTGACCTTGACTGTGGTTGGACGTGGTGTTAGGGGATGCCTTCCGGGGCAGAGCCGAAGCACCAAGAGACGGGTGATCATCCTGAAGTGGCCTTGGAAGGGGTGGCAAACACCAGATCGGCCGAAGGTGCATCATAAAGGTTCCTTACGATGTTGTCGGTTTTTTAAAATGTTGGCTTTCGATATTTATCAATTTCATGGGGTATTCGATGGTGTGGCGAGGCTGTGAGTGCGCGACTCCTCGACCTTGGTTGTGGATGGACGTGGTGTTCAATGATGCCTTCCGGGGCGGAGCCGAAGCACCAAGAGACGGGTGATCGTCCTGAAGTGGCCTTGGAAGGGGTGGCAAACACCGGATCTACAGAAGGCGCATTGGAAAGGATCCTTGACACGCTGTCGCACACGGGTAAAAAAGCGAGCGATTTACAAAATTGTAGTAGAGCGCGACAACTCGGGTATCAACTCACAAGGACTCTTGAATTGGTATTCACCACAAAACTCAGTTTTGGGAGGGGGGGGGGGTGGGTTGGTTTGAAATTCAATTGGAAAACAGAGAAAAACAGAGCAATAAAAACAGAGTAATTTAAGGGATTATCAAATTAGCTAAGGACGATTAATCCACTGTTCTCGGTTTCCCAACCATCATCGGTTGATATAAATTTCAAGCCCTAACCAGATTCTAATCCCTTTTCGGTTGTAGCAACAATTAACAAGCGAAATCGCTACTACGAGATATATGTTCCTAATTCCCGAATTAAGCAAACGGGGTAAAGCTCTCGTGAACTAAGCAAACACGATTGTACACACGCGAATTAAGCAAACGCGATTAAATATAGGAACATAACATCACTGAAATAAATCAACACAAATTCTATACAATCCTGAATTAAGCAAACAGAAATATATAGCATAGTATTGAAAAGGGAAAAGCAAACAAAACGGGTATTACAGAACCTCAAGTACGGTGGAAACCGATTACAGTAGGCTAATCCAAGAGAATTAGTTCTCCATAAAAACATAATACAACTAGAAAATCTATAAACAGTGGATAGTGAAAAGTGCCTCCTAATATGCCCAGAACAGCAATTTATAACATTCAGGATTTGCGCCCTCTCGAGAGGCGAGCACTCACTCGCGAGGTGAATCTTATGAATAAATTTGAAACGTTTGGACTTCTCGCGAGGCGAAGAATGGCTCGCGAGGCGAGGAATGGAAGAGTCTTCTTATTACGCCCATTATGAGTATCAGGGCCTAGGCGTGATGGCTTCCGGTCTTCAGGCTCGAGAGGCGAGACATGGTTCGCGAGGCGACACAGAAAGGTTTGCATTTTCTGGAACAGTCAGCCTTCAGGATCGCGGGGCGAGGTGCGATTCGCGGGGCGAGACAGAGAGGATGACATTTTGCTGTTCAGGCTGGATTTCAGGTTCGCGAGGCGAGTAGACTCTCGCGGGGTGAATTATTCCAGGATTGCAATTTCCCCTGTTTCTTCATTCCCTTGACTCTAAGTTAACCTGAAAACATTGAAATAGCAATAAGCGCTTTAATTGACTCAACACTGGCCAAATTAACCTAAAACTACTTAAGGGACTCAAAATGTTGCTTGAGGACAATCGAGTCTAATTTGGGTGAAAACGAAGTATAATTAGCACAAAACCATGGTCATACTAGTCATAAAACTAGATGAGCCAGAGGCTTATCAAAATACCCTAAACTTGAACTTTTCTTGTCCCCAAGTAAACTAAAACTCAAAAACTCAAAAAGACTCAAGACATGGCAAGCTTAAAGGATTCAATCAACGTTGCACAAATTTCAAGCAATTCATCAAAATAATTTTTCCTTCAATGTTCCCCCCTTTTCAAACAATGTAATCCCCACATGCATTTACTCTAAACATTCGAGAATTTCGTCATTCATGCAATTAGTAATCTAAGCAAGGGATCCAAGTTACACACAAGAGGGAGATCACCAAATTCAAACAATTGCCTTCCTCGCAAGGGCATTTACATTTCACTCAATTCACTCAGTTTGTCTAGGTTATCAACATTTCACTCAATTCACCTTTCAAGAGCACTTCCCATGAATTTGATTTTCATCTCAATCAAGGTCCCCACGGAAACATGCATGCAACATCAAAAGGTCTTTTAAAGGTTGTAATGAGGCCTGGCTAAGGGTAGGATATTCAAAGGTACTAGGCTTAACTCCCTAGGAACTAAGAGAGCATGAACATTCCAACACACCGAAATTCCACTCAAGTTCCTTTTTCCACTGTTTGACCGAGATTCAATTCCTAGTGTGTGCACCCCTTCACCCCAAACTTATCATAAATCATGCAATCACAACAAAATATCTCAAACTTCAATTTTCAATTTTTTTTCACATGGGGATCACTTTTCAAAAAAAATTCAACCTAGGGGGAATCATCACATAAATCATGCAATAAATCTGTGCCAAATAAATCAAAACCAATCAAGCTCACCGACCAAATACTCACACAATTTATTCAAGAGCTAAAAGAAAAACAAGAGAAAAACAAGACAAAACACAAAAAATTGGTTCCCTCCCCCACACTTAAAACATACATTGTCCTCAATGAAACAACATAAATATAAAATCAAAGTGAGGGAAAGGAAAGGGTGTTCCCTGATCAAGTGGCAGTGTAGGTGGGAGCTTCCAAGGAGAGCTCCTCAACAGTAGCATCTTCAGGAACCGAGCGCTCATGGAATAGCTTCAAGCGCTGCCCGTTAACCTTGAAAACCTTGTTGCTACCTGCACTTTTAATTTCTACTGCACCATGAGGAAAAATGTTAGTAACAACAAATGGGCCAATCCAATTGGATCGAAGTTTCCCAGCCATCACTTTCAGGCGGGAGTTAAACAAAAACTTTTTGGACGAATCTGGGCAAGTATACCCAGTCGTGCAAGTAATACGGTGGTAAGACCGGTTTATCGTATCCACGGGGATTGGATGTCAAGTACCAATTCGCAAGCTCGGCAACTATCTAGACTAAACTATTGATCAAGAGAAAGTAAAACAAACAAAAGAAAAGAAATAAAATCTTTTTGTCTTTTTGGGGACTTTTGACAAACACTTGGAGTGCAGAAAGGATATGTTGGGACTAGACTTCACCAAACCTCTAACTCATGCACTATCAGGACTAGATACCTCCCATTCATGCTTCAGATATTAAAATCAATCCACTAAACTACTCAAACCCCGATTCCTCGGATGGCAAGAGCCTAAATCCACTAATAGACCCTAATTCCTTAGGTGGCCTAGATTAATGAATTTGCATTAAGATTAGGGATCATGTGATTACTAATAAACCTAGTTCCATTCCTAGATACAAGGCTTACTAGGTGATTAAATTCAGTTCCGGTTATGATACGAACGTTCCCATTGCATACCAAAACACAAATCAAGTCATGGGGGTGCTAGTCAAAACAAGCAGTAAGCACAGAAATATAACCACTAATATGAAGACATGAACATAGATTAATCAGTCAAGATAAATACATAAACATAAGTTTGATTACATCTAATCCCAACACAGGGATTTAACTACTCATAAAACAAAGAAAACCAAACCAGAGAAATAGGAAGGAAGAGGAGAGGAGAGGCTCCATGTGAGCTTTCTTTCTTCTTCAAAGCAATCCCTCTTGGCTCCCTTCTAGGGTTGAAACCCTAGCCCAGCTGCAGCCTCCAAATGCCTCCAAATGGACCCTAAAAAACTCCCCCGCTTCGTCTCGATGCTTCTTATTTATAGGTCTGTTGCGCGTCACGGCCGTGATGGCCATCACGGCCAGGCCGTGACGCGTTCTGGATTGGGCGTCATTTCACTTTTTAACTCTCGCGAGGCGAGAGAATTGTTCGCGACGCGAAACTTGAATTTCTAGTAGGTCACGGCCGTGATTTCTGTCACGGGCAGGCCGTGACAGTCTCTGACTTTTGCCTTTTGCTCTGCTTGATCACGGCCGTGATGGTCATCACGGCCAGGCCGTGATGGGCTCTGTTTGGCTCATATTCTTCACTTTTCAAGCTCTATTTCATCCAAGCTCCACCATGGCTGATTTTGATCATTTTTACATTGAATTCCTGCAAAACAACACCAAGAAACCCTTTTCACCCGTTCCAAGGGAAAATCTAATAAAAACCAACTAAAGAATGTCTAATCTATATGCAAAATGCATGCAAATATGTACAGGAAACATCATGTAAAATCACACTATCAAATCACCCCAACCTTATTCAATTGCTTGTCCTCAAGCAATCACTAAGGCCAGTAGAGATAAAACAGAACATTGATAGTGAACTAAGAACCCGAGTAAATAATCCAAGCAATAGGCAATTCAAACAATTCAGTAAGAGACAATCAATTCAAGTCCAATTAGAGGCTTAGGTTCCTTAGACTCATGTTCTCACTGATTTGGACACTCTTTCTCACGTGAAGCTCACCCCAAGCTTGTTCATTTGCTTGGCTCTCTTTTCTCCCTCACTCAAGTGTTTAGGGGCATAAGACATTTCACTCAATTTTCCTCAAGGGATGAATCCTACCATAGGCTTGACTATCAACCAAATCTCTACTTTATTAATGAAAACAATTTAGAATCAAGAGGTCTTTTTCTTGGTTGTAACGTGGCCATGGGATTAATCGTTAGGTGGGGATAACAAGAAAATGACATTTCAAAAGGCTACACCAAGTATCAAACATTTCAACACATGACACCTTCTAAAATACCTTCTTGGGTTTTCAATTCATTTTTCCACCTTTCTTTTCTTTCTTTCTCTTTTTATTTCTCTTTTCTTTTTGTCATCCCCTTCTCTATTTATTTTTTTTTCTTTTATTTGGAGAAGGAGAGATTTTTCAACTCAAGAGAATTAGTTTTTTCTGATTCTTTTCCCAAACTTTTTCAACTACCTTTTTACCCTTTTTGTAATACTTTTGAAGGTCCCTATCAAACATATTTATCAAAACATTTCAGGGTACCAAGAAAAGCATTTTATTCTTTTAGGCTCAAAATTGGGCAACTAAGGGGTAGCATTTCATCATCCAAAGCTCAGAAGGCCAGAAAAATACCTATTGCCTCAATCATTTTCAAAAATGTTTTCAAACATTTTTAAGCTTTAAAATGGTTTCAAGTCAAGTTCTAGAGAAAGCAAACCAAGAGGAATAACACTCTAACACAAAGAATGGGGTAACATTTTGTGAGTACCCCTTTATGGCCTAAAATCTCACATTTTAGTTCAGAATCAATGAAAAACACAAATCCTCAGAACCATATGCTAATTATCAACTATCCAAGATCATCTCAAACATTTTTATTTGCAGCCATATCACAAGAATAAACAGAATTGGGTTCAACAATTCACTATCACATATTATTTGGCACTTAGTTCTCACAATTGGATGCAAAATCTAAACAAGGGCAATCTAATGTGTGATCATGCAAACTATCATGCAAAACTATATGAATGCAACATGCAAAATGCAAATGCAAAATACCCCTACCCCAAGCTTAAGAATTTACATTGTCCCCAATGTAAACAATCAAGATGGAGCGAGGAAGAAAAATAAAATAAGATAAAATAAAATAAAAATGGAACGGCTTACCGAGGTGGTAGCAGGTGTTGACTTTCATTCCAGTCAGAAACTGCTTGAAAGTTGGGTTGCTTTTTCTTGTCTTCTTGCTCTTCCCTCCTTCCTTCTTTCCCTGGAATCACTTGGCAATTTTATTAGTAAAAGAAAACTCTTGATCTTCTCAAATTATTCAAGAGTTTAAAATCAAAAATCAAATCTAACTAAACAAAAAGGAAAAAGGAAAAGGAAAAGAAAAATTGGGTTGCCTCCTAATGAGCGCTTCTTTAATGTCACTAGCTTGACTTATTAAAAAGCATCTACCTGGATCCTCCTCCCGGATCAAATGGAAATTGGGGTGGTGATTGTAGCAGTAAAATAACTTTATTCTCAATTCCACCCAGCCATTGGGTGAAATATCCATTGACCTTTGCAACCATAATAATGCACTTACTTCCTAGCGGGTCAAATGGCATTTTCACCAGGAAGTTTGAAAAACATGGGGAAGGGACTAGTTTACCAATGTCCACACATGCATGCAAGCCGACATATTTGTCCAATGCAGAAAAATCAAACTGCTCAGCAAGCATGGTGGAATCCCCTACCACTTCGTCTTCATCTTGAACTATCCCCCAAACCAGATTTTCCTCAAATTGGGCTTAATGTGACTCTTGTACTAACTGTTGGCAAATCTCTTCAACGTGCGTTTTGAAGTTCTGCTTCACAGCTTCGATACTATCACAGTTGGCTCTTGCCTTGGCCTCAGAGGTGGATAGCTCTTGGGAATACTGTTCTAGAGCAGCTTTCAACGGTGTTTGCTCCTTCCATTCCCATTCCTCCTCATGCTTCATTATCACACTATAAGCTTGTGCATGAGGGCAGTGACGTCCCCAGAGCCCGTAGTCTCCCAAGACTACATTGGGCCCAAAGTGGTATTTTGTAACACCGTCCAAGGTGGGAAAGTAATAAGTCTCCATTTGTTGCATCCACCTTGTACAAACACAACTCAAAACAAAAAGAACAAATATATACAGAAAAATAAAAAAGAATAAAAATGTCTAAATTAGTTGCCTCCTTTATTACTAATGATATTGGCAAAACCAATCCCCGGCAACGGCGCCAAAAACTTGATGGACGAATCTGGGCAAGTATACCCAGTCGTGCAAGTAATACGGTGGTAAGACCGGTTTATCGTATCCACGGGGATTGGATGTCAAGTACCAATTCGCAAGCTCGGCAACTATCTAGACTAAACTATTGATCAAGAGAAAGTAAAACAAACAAAAGAAAAGAAATAAAATCTTTTTGTCTTTTTGGGGACTTTTGACAAACACTTGGAGTGCAGAAAGGATATGTTGGGACTAGACTTCACCAAACCTCTAACTCATGCACTATCAGGACTAGATACCTCCCATTCATGCTTCAGATATTAAAATCAATCCACTAAACTACTCAAACCTCGATTCCTCAGATGGCAAGAGCCTAAATCCACTAATAGACCCTAATTCCTTAGGTGGCCTAGATTAATGAATTTGCATTAAGATTAGGGATCATGTGATTACTAATAAACCTAGTTCCATTCCTGGATACAAGGCTTACTAGGTGATTAAATTCAGTTCCGGTTATGATACGAACGTTCCCATTGCATACCAAAACACAAATCAAGTCATGGGGGTGCTAGCCACAACAAGCATTAAGCACAGAAATATAACCACTAATATGAAGACATGAACATAGATTAATCAGTCAAGATAAATACATAAACATAAGTTTGATTACATCTAATCCCAACACAGGGATTTAACTACTCATAAAACAAAGAAAACCAAACCAGAGAAATAGGAAGGAAGAGGAGAGGAGAGGCTCCATGTGAGCTTTCTTTCTTCTTCAAAGCAATCCCTCTTGGCTCCCTTCTAGGGTTGAAACCCTAGCCCAGCTGCAGCCTCCAAATGCCTCCAAATGGACCCTAAAAAACTCCCCAGTTCTGTCTGCTGCGTTCTTATTTATAGGTCTGTTGCGCGTCACGGCCGTGATGGCCATCACGGCCAGGCCGTGACGCGTTCTGGAGTGGGCGTCATTTCACTTTTTAACTCTCGCGAGGCGAGAGAATTGTTCGCGACGCGAAACTTGAATTTCTGGTAGGTCACGGCCGTGATGTCTGTCACAGGCAGGCCGTGACAGTCTCTGACTTTTACCTTCTGCTCTGCTTGATCACGGCCGTGATGGGCTCTGTTTGGCTCATATTCTTCACTTTTCAAGCTCTATTTCATCCAAGCTCCACCATGGCTGATTTTGATCATTTTTACATTGAATTCCTGCAAAACAACACCAAGAAACCGCTTCACCCGTTCCAAGGGAAAATCTAATAAAAACCAACTAAAGAATGTCTAATCTATATGCAAAATGCATGCAAATATGTACAGGAAACATCATGTAAAATCACACTATCATAGGTGGGAGCTTCCAAGGAGAGCTCCTCAACAGTAGCATCTTCAGGAACCGAGCGCTCATGGAATAGCTTCAAGCGCTGCCCGTTAACCTTGAAAACCTTGTTGCTACCTGCACTTTTAATTTCTACTGCACCATGAGGAAAAATGTTTCCCAGCCATCACTTTCAGGCGGGAGTTAAACAGTAAGACTTGTTGGCCCACAGAGAATTCCTTCCTAGCAATCATCCTATCATGGAAGTGCTTGGTTTTCTCTTTATAAATCCGGGAGCTTTCATAGGCTTCTAGCCTAAGCTCCTCAAGCTGCTGTAATTGGAGTTTTCTTTCAATGTCAACTTTTTGCATTTCCAAATTACAGCACTTGACCGCCCAATAAGCACGGTGCTGATCTTCCACAGGGAGATGACATGCCTTACCGAATACAAGCCTAAAGGGGGACATTCCTATTGGTGTCTTGAAAGCTGTCCTCTGAGCCGAGAGTGCGTCTCCTAGACGATGGCTCCAGTCCTTCCTATTCGGCTGCACCACTTTTTCTAAGATCCGTTTGATCTCCCCGTTTGAGATCTCAGCCTGCCCATTAGTCTGGGGATGATAAGCAGTGGACACCCTGTGCACAACTCCATATTTCCAGAGTAAAGCTTCCATGGTGCGGTTGCATAAATGAGTGCCCTGGTCACTTATGATAGCCCGAGGTATGCCGAACCTGCAGAAAATGTTAGACCTGACAAAATTTGCAACAACTTTAGAATCATTAGTCCTAGTGGGGATAGCTTCCACCCACTTTGAAACATAGTCAACGGCCAAAAGAATGTAGAGAAAACCAAAAGATGCAGGGAAAGGACCCATAAAGTCAATTCCCCACACATCAAACACCTCACAGAAAAGTATAGGTTGCTGAGGCATTTCACTCTTGCGAGTGATGGCTGTGCCTGCTGTTTGACACTCCTTACAAGTCCGACAGACCTCATAAGCATCTCTAAAAATGGTGGGCCAGTAGAACCCAGAATCTAGGACTTTTCTTGCAGTCCTCTGTGGCCCAAAGTGTCCCCTACTTCAGAGGCATGAGAAAAGTGTAAAATTGACTCAATCTCATAGTCGGGGACACACCTCCTAATCACCTGATCACTGCCAAACTTCCAAAGGTACGGATCATCCCAAACATAGTACTTGGAATCACTCTTGAGTTTGTGGATCTGTGATCTAGTTGCACCTGCAGGAAAAACACCAGCATCCGCCGAATCAATCTCGGCTTCGCTTCTGGTTTCTTCAACAGGTACTTCAGAGCTGCATGGTCAGTGAAAACAATAACATTGGGACCTAACAAATATGACCTAAATTTGTCAAGAGCAAAGACAACAGCTAGAAGTTCCTTTTCAGTGGTGGTGTAATTAGACTGTGCAGCATCTAAAGTCCTAGAAGCATAATGAATGACATGTGCAGCCTTGCCCACCCTTTGTGCCAGGACCGCTCCCACAGCATAGTTAGAAGCATCACACATAAGCTCAAAAGGGAGGGTCCGGTCAGGGGGCTGGATGATGGGGGTAGAGGTCAATGCCCTTTTCAAGAAGTCAAATGCCTTTTTGTAGTTGTCATCAAAGTTGAACATGGCATCATTCTTCAGCAAGTTTGACAGAGGAAGAGCTATCTTGCTGAAGTCCTTAATGAAGCGCCTGTAGAAACCTGCATGACCAAGAAAAGAATGAATCTCGCGAACGCAAGATGGGTAAGGTAGTGTAGAAATCACATCAATTTTAGCAGGATCTACTGAAATACCCTTTTTAGAAATGATATGCCCCAAAACAATCCCCTGTTCAACCATAAAATGGCATTTTTCATAATTTAAAACAAGGTCAGTTTCAATGCATCTCTCTAAAACCAACCTCAGACTGTGCAAGCATGCATCAAATGAGGAACCATATACAGTGAAATCATCCATGAACACTTCCATGCAATTTTCAATAAATTCAGTAAAAATGCAAATCATGCATCTCTGGAAAGTGCCAGGAGAATTGTAAAGGCCAAATGGCATCCTCCTGTAAGCAAACGTGCCGAAGGGGCACGTGAAAGTGGTCTTTTCCTGATCCTCTGGTACAATGTGGATCTTGAAGTAACCGGAAAAACCATCATGAAAACAGTAGTGGGATTTACCAGCCATTCGTTCAAGCATCTGATCGATGAACGACAAAGGAAAGTGATCCTTTCTGGTAGCATGGTTCAACCTCCTATAATCAATACAGACTCTCCAGCTATTCTGGACTCTAGTGGGGACAAGCTGATTATTTTCATTTCTTACCACTGTGAGGCCGAACTTCTTGGGTACAACTTGCACTGGACTCACCCAATTACTATCAGAGATGGGGTATATGATACCCGCATGCAGAAGTTTTGTCACCTCCTTCTTTACAACATCCAGAATCAATGGATTGAGCCTCCTTTGGGGTTGCCTAACTGGTTTAGCCCCATCCTCCAACAGAATTCTATGCATACATCTGGAGGGGCTAATTCTTGGGATGTCAGCCAAGGTCCATCCAATCGCCTTCTTGTTCTTCTTCAACACATCCAAGAGCTTAGCTTCCTGGTCAGAGTCAAGGTTGGAGGAAATAATAACTGAAAGTTGTTCATTCCTCTCCAAGTAAGCATACTTCAGATTCCCAGGAAGTGGCTTGAGCTCTAAGGAGGGTGGCTGCTGAATGGATGGTATAATTGGAGCAACCATGATGTCAAGAACTTCAGTTGAACAGACAGCTTCACTCACACTATCACCCTGCAATGTAAAATCAGTCTCAGCACAAACATCACAAGGGTTAGTGTTAGTACAGTCAGTACATGAATAAATATCATCAAAGCGAGAAACAAATGGAAAATCAGAAACCAAGTCATCATAGGTGTCATCAATAATTTCAGAGAGCAACTCTATTTGAAAGACAGGGTGCTCTTCCAAGGGATGCTTCATAGCATCGAAGATGTTGAACTTTGAAACAATGTCACCAAACTCCATGGACATGGTTCCATCATCAACATCAATCTTTGTCTTTGCCGTCTTCATGAACGGTCTGCCCAGGATGATTGGTGATCTACTTGAATTTGTTTCCCCTGCCATGTCCAGGATGTAAAAGTCAGCAGGGAAAATCAACTCATCAACTTGTACCAGCACATCTTCTACCACTCCCATGAGGCGAGCATTGGTCCTGTTGGCCAACTGGATAGTGAGACCCGTATGCTGCAAGGGACCAAGATCAAGGTTGTTGAAGACAGAAGTGGGCATGACATTGATGGAGGCTCCCAAATCCAACATGCAATTTTCGATTTTGCTGTCCCCAATGGTGCATGGAATAGCAAAAGTGGCAAGATCCTTGCACTTCTGTGGTAGTGCCTGAGTGAGGGCTGAAACAGTAACCCTTTCAAGTGTAGGCTTAGGCTGAATGAGGGCTGAAACATTTCTCCCCAAATTGATTCTCTCACTGCCTTTCAACCTCCTCTTGTGTGTGCATAAATCCTTCAGAAATTTTGTATATTTTGGAACCTGCTTAATCACATCCAAAAGCGGAATGTTAACCGCCACCTTTCTGAACACATTTAGAATCTCCCTCTCCTTATCTTCCCCACCAATCTTCTTATTTTTCTGTACTCTTTGTGGGAAAGGGATCAGTGGCATATACACTTTCTCAGCTTCAACAACAACAGAAGGCTCAGGAACGACCTCAACAGTTTCTTCATCTTTTTTAGAGGCTGCCTCGACAACCTTTCAAGACCTCAAAGAAATGGCACTCACATTAGGATTGGGGACATTGGGATTCACCACTGTTTGTGCAGGTAGTTGGTTTGATCCTTGAGCTTGCTGTATGGCATTCATCGAAGTGGAAAGTTGTCCAATCTGTGTCTGCAAATTGTGAATGCTAGCATCAATTCGCTACTGTAACTGTCCAAATTACTGCTGAAACTGGAGATTTTGTGCATTCATTTGTGCGGTTATTTGTGAAGTCATTTGCTTGAACATGTCCTCTAGTGAAGGTCCGGAAGGTGAAGAAGTGGTCACTTGGGGAGGATTCTGTGGTGGTGCCATCGGTTGTTGTTGGGACGAGTTTCCATACCGAAGGTTGGGATGATTCCTCCAGTTGGGGTGGTACTTATTTGTGGAGAGGTCACGAACGTTGTACCGGTTTTGATTGTTGCCTTGATTATAGAGATTAGCTGCATAAGCTTGAGGCAAATCAGTGACTGATTCATCCTTCAGAATAGGGCATGCATCGGATAGGTGCTCAGGAGAAGTACAAATGCCACACAACCTTGTTGGTTGAACCTTATCCATTGCCAACTACTTTACCAAAGAAGTGAGCTCATCAATTCTAGTCTCAAGGGCCTTGTTGAAAGAAGAGCTATGGACCTCATTCACACCCCCTGTCTCAACAGAGTTGCTTCTGGTTGTAAACTGCTGGGAGTTTAGTGACATATTTTCAATCAATTGCTTGGCAGCAGCTGGAGTCTTATCAACAAGTGCTCCCCCACTAGCGGCATCAAAAATATTTCTATCCATCGGTAGTAACCCCTCATAAAACTACTGAATAAGGAGCTGCTCGGAAATCTGATGCTGAGGGCAACTGGATACCAACTGCTTGAATCTCTCCCAATACTCAGCCAATGGCTCATTGCCTTGTCTGATGCCACATATTTCCTTCCTGATTGATGCACAGCTCTGGTGGCAGGAAAGTATCTCTCTAAGAAGACCTTCTTCAAATCGTTCCAGGTTGTAACAGAGTTTGGCTCAAGATAGTACATCTAATCCTTTGCAGCGCCCTGTAGTGAGAACGGGAAGGCTCTCAGCTTGATGTGATTCTCAGTTATTCCCTCTAGTCTCAAGGGTGTAGAGCAGACAACCTGGAATTCCTTCAGATGTTGTGTGGATCCTCACCTGCAAGCCCACTAAACCTTGGCAACAAGTGTATTAAACCAGATTTTAATTCAAAGGGAGCAACAGCACCAGCATATTCAATACACAAGCCATTATAATTAACATCAGGGGCATCAAGCTGCCTTAATGTCCTTTGGTCACCCATGTTATCAAAAACAGTTTCAGAATTTGAATCACCACTAGTGCTAGCCCGAATTTCTCTACGGCGTGTGTGCAGTGTTCTTTCAATTTCAAAATCAAAATGACACAAGTCAAAGCAAGTAGACCTAGTAGCCAATTCAAAACAAAAACGAAGGACAGAAAAAAATGCGAAAATATCAAACAAGAGTCCCCAACAACGGCGCCAATTTTTGACACGCTGTTGCACACGAGTCAAAAAGCGAGCGGTTTACAAAATTGTAGTAGAGCGCGACAACTCGGGTATTGTCTCACAAGGACTCTTGAATTGTTATTCACCACAAAAATCAGTTTTGGGGGGGGGGTTGGTTTGAAATTCAATTGGAAAACAGAGCAATAAAAACAGAGGAATTTATGGGATTATCAAATAAGCTAAGGACGATTAATCCACTGTTCTCGGTTTCCCAACCATCATCGGTTCATATAAATTCCAAGTCCTAAGCAGATTCTAATCCCCTTTCGGTTGTAGCAACAATTAACAAGCGAAATCACTACTACGAGATATATGTTCCTAATTCCATAATTAAGCAAACGGGGTAAAGCTCGCATGAATTAAGCAAACACGATTGTACACACGCGAATTAAGAAAACACGATTAAATATAGGAACACAACTTCACCGAAATAAATCAACACAAATTCTATACAATCCTGAATTAAGCAAACAGAAATATATAGCATAGTATTGAAAAGGGAAAAGCAAACAAAACGGGAATTACAGAACCTCAAGTGCGGTGGAAACCGATTACAGTAGACTAACCCAAGAGAATTAGTTCTCCATAAAAACGTAATACAACTAGAAAATCTGTAAATAGTGGATAATGAAAAGTGCCTCCTAATATGCCCAGAACAACAATTTATAACATTCAGGATCTGCGCCCTCTCGTGAGGCGAGCACTCACTCGCGAGGCGAATCTTATGAATAAATTTGAAACGTTTGGACTTCTTGCGAGGCGAAGAATGGATCACGAGGCGAGGAATGGAAGAGTCTTCTTATTACACCCGTTATGAGTATCAGGGCCTAGGCGTGATGGCTTCTGGTCTTCAGGCTCGCGAGGCGAGACATGGTTCGCGAGGCGACACAGAAAGGTTTGCATTTTCTGGAACAATCAGCCTTCAGGATCACGGGGCGAGGTGCGGTTCGTGGAGTGAGACAGAGAGGATGACATTTTGCTATTCAGGCTAGATTTCAGGTTCGCGAGGCGAGTAGACTCTCGCGGGGCGAATTATTCCAGGATTGTAATTTCCCCTGTTTCTTCATTCCCTTGACTCTAAGTTAACCTGAAAACAATGAAATAGTCATAAGCGCTTTAATTGACTCAACACTGGCCAAATTAACCAAAAACTACTAAAGGGACTCAAAATGTTACTTGAGGACAGTCGAGTCTAATTTGGGCGAAAACGAAGTATAATTAGCACAAAACCATGGTCATACTAGACATAAAACTAGATGATCCAGAGGCTTATCAATCCTCGTGATGTTGTTGGTTTTTAAAAATGTTGGCTTTCGATATTTATCAATTTCGTGGGGTATTCGATGGGGTGGCGAGGTTGTGGGTGCGCGACTCCTCGACCTTGGTTGTGGATGGATGTGGCGTTAGGTGACGCCCACCGGGACGGAGGCTAAGCACCAAGAGACCGGTGATCGTCATGAAGTGGCCTTGGAAGGGGTGGCAAACACCAGATCGGCTGAAGGCACATCGGAAAGGATCCTCGTGATGTTGCTGGTTCTTTGAAATGTTGGCTTTCGATATTTAACAATTTCATGGGGTATTTGATGGTGTGGCGAGGCTGTGGATGCGCGACTCCTCGACCTTGGATGTGGATGGACGTGGTGTTAGGGGATGCCTTCCTGGAGGGAGCCGAAGCAACAAGAGACGGGTGATCGTCATGAAGTGGCCTTGGAAGGGGTGGTAAACATCGGATCGGCTGAAAGCGCATCGGAAAGGATCCTCGTGATGTTGTTGGTTTTTTAAAATATTAGTTTTTTATTTATCAATTTCGTGGGTGCGTGGCTCCTCGACCTTGGTTGTGGATGGACGTGGTGTTAGGTGATGCCTACCGGGGCGAAGTCGAAGCACCAAGTGATGGGTGATCGTCATGAAGTGGCCTTGGAAGGGGTGGCAAACACCAGATCAACTGAAGACGCATCGGAAAGGATCCTCTTGATGTTGGGTTTTTTAAAATATTAGCTTTCGATATTTATCAATTTCGCAGGGTACTCGATGGTATGTCGTGGCAATGGGTGCGCAGTTCCTCGACCATGGTTGTGGATGGACGTGGTATTAGGTGATGCCTTCCGGTGCAGAGCCTAAGCACCAAGCGACGGGATATCGTCCTCAAGTGGCCTTGGATGGGGTGGCAAACACTAGATCGACTGAAGGCGCATCGGAAAGGATCCTCGTAATGTTATTGGTTTTCAAAACTGTTGGCTTTCGATATTTATCAATTTCGTGGGGAACTCGATGGTGTGGTGAGGCTGTGGGTGCACGGCTCCTCGACGTTTCTATGGATGGATGTGGTTTTATGTGATGCCTTCTGGGGCGGAGCCGAAGCACCAAGAGATGGGGGATCGTCCTGAAGTAACCTTGGAGGGGTGGCAAACACCAGATCGGCTGAAGGCGTATCGAAAAGGATCCTTGTGATGTTGTTGGTTTTTAAAAATGTTGGCTTTCGATATTTATCAATTTCGTGGGGTACTCGATGGTGTGGCGAGGTTGTGGGTGCGCAACCCCTCAACCTTGGCTGTGGATGGACGTGGTGTTAGGTGATGCCTACCGGGATGGAGACGAAGCACCAAGAGACGGGTGATCGTCATGAAGTGGCCTTGCAAGGGGTGGCAAACACCATATTGGCTGAATGGGCATCGGGAAGGATCCTCGTGATGTTGTTGGTTTCTTAAAATGTTGGCTTTCGATATTTATCAATTTCATGGGGTATTTGATGGTGTGGCGAGCCTGTGGGTGCACGGCTCCTCGACCTCGGTTGGGGATGGATGTGGTGTTAGCTGATGCCTTCCGGGGCAGAGCCCAAGCACCAAGAGACGGGAGATCGTCCAGAAGTGGACTTGGAAGGGGTGGCAAACACCAGATCGACTGAAGGCGCATCGGAAAGGATCTTCATGATGTTGTTGGTTTTTAAAAATGTTGGCTTTAGATATTTATCAATTTCATGGGGTACTCGATGGTGTGGCGAGGTTGTGGGTGCGCGACTCCTCGACCTTGGTCGTGGACGGATGTGGTGTTAGGTGTTGCCTTCCGGGGCGGAGCTGAAGCACGAATAAAAGGGTGATCGTCCTGAAGTAGACTTGGAAGGGGAGGCAAACACCAGATTGGCTGAAGATGCATCGGAAAGGATCCTAGTGATGTTGTTGGTTTTTTAAAATATTGGCTTTCGATATTTATCAATTTCGTGGGGTACTCGATGGTGTTGCGAGGCTGTGGGTGTGCGGCTCCTCGACCTTGGTTGTGGATGGATGTGGTGTAAGGTGATTGATCCGTTGTCGCACACGGGTCAAAAAACGAGTGATTGGAAAAATATGTAGCTAGGGTGCGACAACTCGAGTATCGTCTCATAAGGACTCTTGGATTGTTATTCGCAGAAAAATCAGTTTTGGGTGGGGGCTTTTGAGATTTGAAATTCAATTAAGAAGACAGTTAAGAAAAATGATTATCAATAAACTAAAACGATTAATCTACTGTTTTCGGTTTTCCACAATCATCGATTCATATAAATTCCAAGCCCTAAGCAGATTCTAATCCCTTTTCGATTGTAGCAACAATTAACAAGTGAAATTGACACTCTGAGATATATGTTCCTAATTCCGAATTAAGCAAACGGATTGAAGCTCTCGTGAATTAAGCAAACACGATTGAACACACGCGAATTAAGCAAACGCGATTAGGTATAGGAACATAAAATCATCGAAATAAACCAATACTTATTCTATACAATCCTGAATTAAGCAAACAGAACATATAGCATAATATTGAAAGGGAATAGCAATGAGATGGGAATTACAGAACCTCAAGTGGCGGTGGAAACCGATTACAGCAGATTAATCCAAGGGAATTAGTTCTCCATCAAATACATCATAAAAACCCTAGGAACTAATTCGCGTCAATATGAAAAGAAAAGAAGATGATGCAGGCAATCTGCCCTAAAACAGCAATTTATAACCTTCAGAATCTGCGCCCGCTCGCGAGGCGAATCTAATGAATAGATCTTCAGCGTTTGGATTTCTCGCGAGGCGAGATGGTGATTCGCGAGGAGAGACAGAGAGGATGACATTTCTGGCACAGTCAGGCCTTCAGGCTCGCGAGGCGAGACGGTGATTCACGAGGCGAGACAAAAAGGGTGGCTGTTGCTGCTCAGGCTGGTCTTCAGGCTCGCGAGGCGAGTATCCTCTCGCGGGGCGAATATTTCCAGAATTGTTTTTCTTATTAACCTGAAAACATGAAATAGCAGTAAATGCTTTATTTGACTCAACCAACTAAAATACCCTAAAGATACTTAAGAGACTCAAAATGTTGCTTGAGGACAATTACATCCAATTTTGGGCGAAAACAAGATTAAACGCGAATAAAACCATGGTCTTACTAGTTATAAAACTAGGTAAGCTAGAGGCTGATCAGTGATACCTTCCGGGGAGGTGCCGAAGCACCAAGAGACGGGTGATCGTCTTGAAGTGGCCTTGGAAGGGTGGAAGACATTGGATTGAATGAAGGTGCATCGGAAAGAAACCTCGTGATGTTGTTGGTTTTTAAAAATGTTGGCTTTCGATATTTATCAATTTCGTGCGGCACTCGATGGTGTGGCGAGACTGTGGTTGCACGGCTCCTGGACCCTGGCTATGGATGGATGTGGAGTTAGGTGATGCCTTCCAGGGCGGAGACGAAGCCCCAAGAGACGGGTGATCGTCATTAAGTGGCCTTGGAAGGGGTGGTAAACACCGGATCGACTGAAGACGCATCGGAAAGGATCTTGGTGAAGTTGTGGGTTTTTTAAAATGTTGGCTTCCGATATTTATCAATTTCGTGGGATATTCGATGGTGTGGCGAGGTTGTGGTTGCCCGGGTCTTCGACCTTGGCTGTGGATGGACGTGGTGTTAGGTGATGACTTCCGGGGCGGAGTCGAAGCACCAATAAATGGGTGACCGTCCTGAAGTGGCCTTGGAAGGGGTGGCAAACACCAGATCGGCTGAAGGCGCATCAGAAAGGATCCTCGTGATGTTATTGGTTTTTTAAAATGTTGGCCTTCGATATTTCTCAATTTCGTGGGGTACTCGATGGTGTGGCGAGGCTGTGGTTGCCCGGCTCCTCGACCTTGGCTATGGATGGACGTGGTGTTAGGTGATGCCTTCCGGGGCGGAGCTAAAGCCCCAAGAGACGGGTGATCGTCATGAAGTGGCCTTGGAAGGTGTGGCAAACACCAGATCGACTGAAGGTGCATTGGAAAGGATCCTCGTGATGTTGTTGGTTTTTAAAAATGTTGGCTTTCGATATTTATTGATTTCGTGGGGTATTCGATGGTGTGGCAAGGCTGTGGGTGCGCGGCTCCTCGACCTTGGCTGTAGATGGACTTGGTGTTAGGTGATGCCTTCCGGGGCGGAGCTGAACCACCAATAAATGGGTGACCGTCCTAAGGTGGCCTTCGAAGGGGTGGCAAACACCGGATCGGCTGAAGGGGCATCGGAAAGGATCCTCGTGATGTTGTTGGTTTTTTAAAATGTTGGCTTTCGATATTTATCAATTTGTTGGGTTGTCGATGGTGTCGCATGGCTGTGGTTGCACGGCTCCTCGACCTTGGTTTTGGATAGACGTGGTGTTAGGTGATGCCTTCAGAGGCGGAGCCGAAGCACCAAGAGAAGGGTGATCATCATGAAGTGTCCTTGTAAGAGGTGGCAAACACCAGATCGGCTGAAGTCACAATGGAAAGGATCCTCGTGATGTTGTTGGTTTTCTAAAATGTTGACTTTCGATATTTATAAATTTCACGGGGTATTCGATGGTGTGGCGAGGCTGTGGGTGTGCGGCTCCTCGACCTTGAGTATGGATGGACGTGATGTTAGGTGTTGACTTCCAGGGCGCAGCCGAAGCACCAATAAAAGGGTGTTCGTCCCGAAGTGGCCTCGGAAGGTGTAGCAAACACTAGATCGGCTGAAGGCTCATCGGAAAGGATCCTCGTGATGTTGTAGGTTTTTTAAAATGTTGGCTTTCGATATTTATCAATTTCATGGGGTATTCGATGATGTGGCGAGGCTGTGGGTGTGTGGCTCCTCGACCGTTGCTGTGGATGGACGTGGTGTTAGGTGATGCCTTCCGGGGCGGAGCCGAAGCACCAATAAATGGGTGACCGTCCTGAAGTGGCCTTGGAAGGGGTGGAAAACACCGGATCGGCTGAAGGCGCATCAGAAAGGATCCTCGTGATGTTATTGGTTTTTTAAAATGTTGGCTTTCGATATTTCTCAATTTCGTGGGGTACTCGATGGTGTGGCGAGGCTGTGGTTGCCCGGCTCCTCGACCTTGGCTATGGATGGACGTGGTGTTAGGTGATGCCTTCCCGGGTGGAGGCGAAGCACCAAGAGACTGGTGAGCGTCCTGAAGTGGATGTGGAAGGTATGGCAAACACCAGATCGGCTGAAGGCGCATCGGAAACGATCCTCGTGATGTTGTTGGTTTTTAAAAATGTTGGCTTTCGATATTTCTCAATTGCGTGGTGTACTCGATGGTGTGGTGAGGCAGTGGGTGCACAGCTCCTCAACCTTTTCTGTGGATGGACGTTGTGTTAGGTGATGCCTTCCGGGATGTATCCGGAGCACCAAGAGATGGGTGATCGTCCTGAAGTGTCCTTGGAAGGGGTGGCAAACACCAGATCGGTGAAAGGTGCATCGAAAAGGATCGTCGTGATGTTATTAGTTTTTAAAAATATTGGCTTTCGATATTTATCAATTTCATGGGGTACTTGAAGGTGTGGTGATGTTGTGGCTGCAAGGCTCCTTGACCTTGACTGTGGGTGGATGATAAGCCTCTGGTTCGTCTAGTTTTAGAACTAGTAAGACCATATTTTTCATACTAATTGTTCGAGTTTAATCTCGTTTTTGCCAAAAATTGGATTTAATTGTCCTCAAGCAACATTTTGAGTCTCTTAAGTATTTTAGGATATTTTAGTTAGTTTTGAGTCAAATAAAGCATTTATTGCTATTTCATATTTTCAGGTTAATAAGAAGAGCAAAAAGGGAAGGACACTTAAAGCAGAGGCCATCACGCCTAGGCCGTGACACTGGTCACGACCGTGATGAGCTACCCATGAAGACCAGAAAGCATCACGGCCCAACCGTGATACCCATCACGGGCGTGATGAGAAGTCCCTGAAGATCAGAGAGCATCACGGCCCAGCCGTGATACCCATCACGGGCGTGATGAGAAGACCCTGAAGATCAGAATTGATCACGGCCTAGCCGTGATGGAGGTCACGGCCGTGACAGATCAGCACCCATGGACAGTACTGATCACGGCCTGGCCGAGATAGACATCACGACCTTGACAGACTAGAATTTGAATGTGCACCCTTGGCAGAATTGGTCACGACCTGGCCGTGATGGCCATCACGGCTGTGACGCGCACCTGATCTATAAAAAGACACCCGGGCAGACAGAAAAGAGATAGAATTTTCACTATTTACAAATTATTCTTAGGGTTTTTATTATGTTTTTGATGGAGAACTATTCACCAGGGATTAATCTGCTTATGTCGGTTTCAAATCGACACTTGAGGTTCCGTAATTTCCGAATCAAATTGCTTATCTCTTTCAATATTATTCTGTATGCCTTGTTTGCTTAATTCAAGTTATATAGAACAAGTATTGATTAATTTCGATGATTCTATGTTCCTTTACCTTGATCGTGTTTGCTTAATTCGCGTGTGTTGATCGTGTTTGCTTAATTCACGAGAGCTTCAGTCCGTTTGCTTAATTAGGAAATAGGGAATGTATATCTCGTAGTGTCAATTGCGCTTGTTTAATTAATGCTACAATCGGAAAGGGATTAGAATCTGCTTAGGGCATGGGAATTATATGAATCGATGATAGTTGGGAAACTGAAACAGTAGATGAATCGTTTTAGCTTATTGATAATCACTTAATTGCTCTGTTTTCTTAATCGAATCATTCAACCTAACCCCCCCCCCCCCAATCGATTTGTCTGTTAATAATAATCCAAGAGTCCTTGAGATACGATACTCGAGTTGTCGTGCCCTAACTACAATTTTTCTTCTAATTACTAGTTTTTGACCCGTGTACGAGAGCGGATCAAATTGGCGTAGTTGCCGGGGACTCTTGTTGTTATTAACAGATTTGTTGGTGCATTGTTGAATTAGTTCTGGCTACTAGGTCTGGTTGTTCTGACTTGTTTGATTTTGATCCAGAAATTGAGAGAACCTTGTACACACGCCGTAGAGCAATTCAGGCTAGCACTAGTTCACCAACCAATAGTGATTCTGATTCTGAACTTGCTTTTGATAACATGGTTGATCAAAGAACACTAAGACAGCTTGTTGCTCCTGATGTTAATTACAATGGTTTATGTATTTAATATGTTGATGACGTTGCTCCTTTTGAATTGAAATCTGGTTTAATACACTTGTTGCCAAGGTTTAGTGGTCTTGCAGGTGAGGATCCGCATAAGCATCTGAAGGAATTCCAGGTTGTTTTTTCTACACCTTTGAGACCTGAAGGAATAACAGAAGACCATATCAAACTGAGAGCCTTCCCATTCTCACTTCAAGGTGCTACGAAGGATTGGTTGTATTATCTTGAGCCGAATTCCGTTTCAACCTTGAATGATTTGAAGAAAGTCTTCCTAGAGAGATACTACCCTGCCTCCAAAGCTGCATCAATCAGAAAAGAGATATGCGGTATTAAACAAGGCAATGAATCGTTGGCCGAGTCTTGGGGAGAGATTTAAGAAGTTGGTGTCCAGCTTGTCCTCGAGCACTGATTTCCGAGCAATTTGCTCATTCAGTACTTTTATGAGGGATTGCTACCAATGGATAGAAACATTTTAGATGTTGCTAGCGGGGGAGCACTTGTTGATAAGACCCCAGCTGCTGCCAAGTCTTTGATTGAGAACATGTCACTCAACTCCCAACAGTTCACAACTAGAAGCAATTCTGTCGAAACAAAGGGGGTGAATGAGATCCATGTTTCCTCTTCCAACAAAGCCTTTGAAACCAGACTTGATGAGCTTACTTCTTTAGTGAAACAGTTGGCAGTGGATAAAGCTCAAACAACAAGGTTGTGTGGTATTTGTACTTCTCCTGAACACCTGACCGATACATGTCCCATTCTGAAGGATGAGTCGGTCACTGATTTGCCTCAAGCATATGCAGCCAATCTTTACAATCCAGGTAGCAATCAGAACAAGTACAACACTCCTGACCTTTCCACTAATAAGTACCACCCCAACTGAAGAAACCATCCAAACCTTCGGTATGGAAACTCGTCCACACAACAACAACAACTTATGTTACAACTGACACCACCACAGAACTCTCCCCAAGTGACCACCTCTGCACCTTCCAGACCTTAACTAGAGGACCTTGTCAAGCAAATGGCTGCAAACAATCTCCAGTTTCAGCAACGAACAGACTCTAGTATTCATACTTTGCAGACACAGATTGGACAGCTTGCCACTTCGATGAATGCCATGCAGCAAGCTCAAGGATCGAACCAACTACCTTCACAAACAGTAGTGAATCCTAATGTCCCTAATCCTAATGTGAGTGCAATTTCTTTGAGATCCGGTAAAGTTGCAGAACCAGCCCCTGAAAAAAATAAAAATAAAATTGTTGAGGTAACACCTGAACCTTCTGTTGTTATTGAGGGTGAAAAAGAGTATGTGCCACCAATCCCCTTCCCGCAAAGAGTACTGGAAAATAAAAAGATTGATGAGGAAGACAAAGAGAGGGAGATTCTGGATGTATTCTGAAAAGTGGCAGTAAACATTCCGCTTCTTTATGTGATTAAGCAGGTTCCGAAATACGCGAAGTTTCTGAAGGATTTGTGCACACACAAGAGGAGGTTGAAGGGAAATGAGAGAGTCAATTTGGGGCGAAATGTTTCAGCCCTCATTCAACCTAAACCTACACCTGAAAAGGTTACCATTTCAGTCCTCAATCAGGCAATGCCACAGAAATGCAAGGATCTGGGAACTTTTGCTATCCCATGTACCATTGGGGATATTAAATTCGATAGCTGCATGTTGGACTTAGGAGCTTCTATCAATGTTATGCCTACTTCTGTTTTCAGCAATCTTGATCTTGGTCATTTGCAACATACGGGTCTTACCATTCAGTTGGCAATCAGGACCAATGCTCGCCCCATTGAAGTAGTAGAGGATGTGCTTGTTCAAGTCAATGACTTGATTTTGCCTGCTGATTTCTACATTTTGGACATGTCAGGAGAAACGAATTCAAGCAGATCACCAATCATTCTGGGAAGACCGTTCATGAAAACGACGAAAACAAAGATTGATGTGGACGATGGAACCATGTACATGGAATTTGGTGACATTGTTGCGAAATTCAACATTTTCGATGCTATGAAGCATCCCTTGGAAGAGCACCCTGTTTTTCAAATAGAGTTGCTTTCTGAAATTGTTGATGACACTTATTATGATTTGGTTGCAGCTACTGATTTTCCATTCGTTTCTGGTTTTGATGATGTTTACTCATGTGTTGATTGTACTAACACTGACCTTTGTGCTGTTTGTGCTGAGATTGATGCTGCCTTGCAGGGTGACAGTGTAAATGAAGCTGTTTATTCAGCTGAAGTTCTTGACAACACGGCTGCCCCAAACATACCATGTATTGAGCAGCCACCCTCCTTAGAGCTTAAGCCATTCCCTGAAAATCTGAAATATACCTATTTAGAGAGGAATGAAAAACTTCTGGTTATAATTTCCTTTAACCTTGATTTTGAAGAAGCATAAGAAGTCAATTGGGTGGACCTTGACCGACATACCAGGTATAATCCCATCCAGGTGTATGCATAGGATTCTGTTGGAGGATGGGGCGAAAACAGTTAGGCAGCCCCAAAGGCGGCTTAACCCCTTGATTTTTTATGTGGTGAAGAATGAGGTAACAAAACTCTTGCATGCAGGTATCATATATCCTATCTCTTATAGTAATTGGGTGAGTCCAATGCAAGTTGTACCTAAAAAATCTGGACTCACAGTGGTAAAAAATGAAAACAATGAACTTGTTCCCACTAGAGTTCAGAATAGCTGGAGAGTATGTATTGATTACAGGAGATTGAACCAGGCTACTAGAAAGGATCATTTCCCTTTGCCGTTCATCGATCAAATGCTTGAACGGCTAGCTGGTAAATCACACTACTGTTTTCTTGATGGTTTTTCAGGTTACTTTCAGATCCACATTGCACCTATGGATTAAGAAAAGACAACTTTCATGTGCCCTTTCGGCACTTTTGCCTAAAGGAGGATGCCATTTGGTCTTTGCAATGCTCCTGGCACATTCCAGAGATGCATGATTAGTATTTTTACTGAATATATTGAGAATTGCATGGAAGTGTTTATGGATGATTTTACTGTGTATGGTTCTTCATTTAATGCATGCTTGAATAGTTTGAATCTGGTTTTGGAGAGATACATTGAAACTGACCTTGTTTTGAATTATGAAAAATGCCATTTTATGGTTGAACAGGGAATTGTTTTGGGGCATATTATTTCTGAAAAAGGTATTTCGGTAGATCCTGCTAAGATTGAGGTGATTTCTACACTGCCTTACCCATCTTGCGTTCGCGAGATTCACTCTTTTCTTGGTCATGCAGGTTTTTACAGGCGCTTCATAAAGGATTTCAGCAAGATAGCTCTTCCTCTGTCAAACTTGTTGAAGAATGATGTCATTTTCAACTTTGATGACAACTGTAAAAAGGCGTTTAATTTCTTGAAGAAAGCATTGACCTCTACCCCCATCATCCAGCCCCCTGACTGGACCCTCCCCTTTGAGATTATGTGTGATGCCTCTAACTATGCCGTGGGGGCGGTCCTTGCACAAAGGGTGGACAAGGCTGCCCATGTCATCTATTATGCTTCTAGAACTTTAGATTCTGCACAGGCTAATTACACTACCACTGAAAAGGAACTTCTAGCCATTTGTTTTTGATCTTGATAAATTCAGATCATATTTGCTAGGTTCCAAGGTTGTTGTTTTCACTAACCATGCAGCCTTAAAGTACTTGTTGAAGAAACCAGAAGCAAAACCGAGATTGATTCGGTGGATGTGAATGCTCCAAGAGTTTAGTGTGGAGATTGAAGATAAAAGTGGATATGAGAATTTAGTGAATGATCACTTGAGCAGAATAGAGAGGGATGAGGATCCTTCCCCCATTCAGGATGACTTTCCTGATGAGCAGCTTTTACAGTTACATGGGGTAACTCCTTGGTTTGCTGATATTGTTAATTATCTTGTTGGTGGTGTTTTTCCGACAGGTGCAACTGGGTCACAAATTCACAAACTCAAGAGTGATGCCAAATATTATGTTTGGGATGATCCATAGCTTTGGAAATTTGGTAGTGATCAGGTAATTAGGAGATGTGTCCCCAACTATGAGATTGAATCTATTTTGCATTTTTCTCATGCTTCTCAAGTATGGGGACATTTTGGGCTACAAAGGACTACAAGAAAAATCCTAGATTCAGGTTTTTATTGGCCCACTATTTTTATGGATGCTTATGATATCTACCGCACTTGTAAAGAGTGTCATATAGCAATTACAGCCATCACTCGTAAGAGTGAAATGCCTCAGCAACCTATGCTTTTCTGTGAGGTGCTTGATGTGTGGGGAATTGACTTTATGGGTCCTTTCCCTGCATCTTTTAGTTTTATCTATATCTTACTTGCTGTTGATTATGTTTCAAAGTGGGTGGAAGCTATCCCCACTAGGACTAATGATTTTAGAGTTGTTGCAAATTTTGTCAGGTCCAATATTTTCTGCAGGTTCGGAATACCTCGTGCTACCATAAGTGACCAAGGCACTCATTTCTGTAACCGCACCATGGAAGCTTTACTCCGGAAGTATGGAGTTGTGCACATTGTCTCTACTGCATATCATCCCCAAACTAATGGTCAGGCTGAGATCTCAAACAGAGAAATCAAACAGATCTTAGAGAAAGTGGTGCAGCCAAATAGGAAGGACTGGAGCCGCCGTCTAGAAGACGCACTTTGGGCTCAAAGAACAGCCTCCAAGACACCAATAGGGATGTCTCCCTATAGACTTGTGTTCGGTAAGGCATGTCATCTCCCTGTGGAAATTGAGCACCGTGCTTATTGGGCTGTCAAAAGTTGTAACTTGGAAATGCAAGCAGGCAATGAAAGAAAACTCCAATTACAGCAGCTTGAAGAGCTTAGGTTTGAAGCCTATGAAAGCTCTCGAATTTATAAAGAGAAAACTAAGCACTTCCATGATAAGATGATTTCTAGGAAGGAATTCTCTGTGGGCCAACAGGTTTTATTGTTTAACTCCCGCCTAAAAGTGATGGCTGGGAAACTTCGATCCAAGTGGATTGTCCCATTTGTTGTTACTGATATTTTCCCTCATGGTGCGGCAGAAATAAAAAGTGCAGGTAGCAACAAGGTTTTTAAGGTTAATGGGCAGCGCTTGAAGCTATTCCATGAGAGCTCGGTGCCTGAAGACGCAACCGTAGAGGAGCTTTCCTTGGAAGCGCCCACCTACACTACAACTTGATCAGGGAGCACCTTCTCCTTTCCATCACTCTTATTTTATATTTATGTTCTTTCATTGAGGACAATGTATGTCTTAAGTGTGTGTGTGTGGGGGGGAGGGGGGGGGGGGGGGGGGAACCAATTGTTTTGTTTTTGTTTGTTTTCCTTGTTTGTGTTGCCTTGTGACGTATGTTTGTGAGTCTTATGTCGGCACGCTTGAATGGGTTTTGTTAAAATTAGCATAGATGTATTGCATGATATATGTTGACTATTTATGATTTCCCCCTAGGTTTTGAAAATCGGAAATTTGATCCCCATGTGAAAAATTGAAAATTGAACTTTGAGAAATTTTATTGTGATTGCTTGATTTATGACAAGTTTAGGGTGAAGGGGTGCACACACTAGGAATTGTATCTCGGTCAAACAATTTGCAAAAATGTCCAGGTGAGGAATTTGAGCCTCCAACATTGCTTTTAATTGTGTGAATCGCTTTTAAGCTGCACTTTCCCGAATTTGCTTGAATCTCTCATGGTTTGCATGTTTATATGGTTGCATCAAATGATTTAGGCAATTTTATTTGAAATAACTACTTGGCCTAAAAAGAACCATCCCTAATGCATGTTCCCTAGTTAGCCACATTGAGCCTAATAAGCCCATTGTTTCTTGATGACCTCGTGTTATAAGCCAAAAATCTGGAAAAAACCATGTTAACCCAATCTTAGGATTAGGAGAGCATGGAAGCTTAGAAAGAGAAGGGTTGTAAGAAAATAAGTTTGGGGTGGCTACAAGGTTTGATATGTCATTCTGGGTTGAGAAAAAGAAAAAAATAAAGGTTGAAGCCAAGGGCAAAGAAGAAAAGAAAAAAACAATTTGCCAAAAGAAAAGGGGCAAAAACAAAAAGCTTAGCAAGAAAAGGGTTGTAGCCACTCAAAGCGTCGAAAATAAAAATGGAAAAAGGAATTAGAGTGAAAATAATGGTGTACAGGCTTCATGCTCTCTTAATTCCTAGGAATGTAAAACCTAGTACCTTTGAATAATCCTACCCTTAGCCAGGCCCCATTACAACCTTTAAAAGACCTTTTGATGTTGCATCCATGTTTTCGTGGGAACTATTTTGAGATGGAAATCAAATTCATGGGAAGTGCTCTTGAAATGTGAAATTGAGTGAAAAGTTGATAGCCTAGACGAATTGAGAGAATGAGTAAAACATTAAATGCCCTTGTGAGGAAGGCAATTGTTTGAAATTGGTGATCTCCCTTTTGTGAGTAACTTGGATCCTCAACTCAGATTACTGATTGCATGAATGATGGAATTCTCAATTGTTTAAAGTAAATTAATATTGGGAATACATTGTTACGAAGGGGGAAAACATTGAAGAAAAATTGTTTTGTTAAAGTTGCATGAAATCTGTGTGATAGTGTGATTTTACATGATGTTTCTTGTACACTTTTGCATGCATTTTTCATATAGATTAGACATTCATTATTTGATTTTAGTTAGTTTTTCCCTTGGAATGGGTAAGGTGGTTTCTTGGTGTTATTTTTTATGAATTTAAGGAAAAATGCTCAGAATTAGCATTGATGGAGCTTGGATGGAATAGAGCTTGAAAAGTGAAGAAAATGAGCCAAGCAGAGCCCATCACGGCCTAGCCGTGATGACCATCACGGCCATGATCAAGAAAACTGAGAAGATTGAAGGCAAAAGTCAGAAGCTGTCACGGCCTAGCCGTGATAACCATCACGACCGTCACAGGCCAAACAGAACCGATCACGGCCTAGACGTGATGAGGCTCACGACCGTGATGCTCCAAAGTTGAAAGCGTGCCCACTCCAGAACGCGTCACGGTCTGGCCGTGATGGCCATCACGGTCGTGACGCGCGGCCACTCTATAAATAAGAGCGCAACAGAAAGAAAAAGGGGACTCTCAAAAGGCTGGGAACCCTAGTGGTGACCAGAAACACACAGAAAAATAGGGACTTTGAACCTAGGAGCACTTTTACCTTAGGGAGACTCTTGGGAAGCAAAAAGGGGTGGTTTTTCTCTGCTCTTGAATTGGAAGAAGATTGGAGGATTCGTCATAAGTTCACTTCATCCCTTCTCTCTTTCTATTTTTGTAGTTTCTATTACAATGAGTAGTTAAATCCCTTTTTGTTGGGATTAGATGTAACCATTCTGAATATTATGTATTTGCCATGACTGATTAATCTGTGTTCATGTCTTCATATTAGTGATTGATTTTCCATGCTTAATGCTTGTTGTGGCTATCACCCCTATGACTCGATTAGTGTTTTGGTATGCAATTGGGAAATTCGTACTAGAACCGGAACTGAATTTAATCACCTAGTAACCCTTGCATCTAGAAATGGAGTTTGGTTTACTAGTAATCGCGTAATCCCTAATCCTAATGCAAATTCATTAATCTAGGTCAACTAAGGAATTAGGGTCTATTAGTGGATTTAGGCTCTTGCCATCCGAGAAATCGGGGCTTGAGTAATTTAGTGGATTGATTTTAATATTTGAAGCATGAATGGGAGGCATATATTCTTGGTAATGCATGAGGCTAAGGTTTGGTGATATTTAATCCCAACACCTCTTTCTGCACTCCAAGTGTTTGTCAAAAGTTCCCAAAAAGATTTTTATTCGTTTGTTTTGTTTGTTTTGATTTCTCATCATAGTCTAGATAGTTGCTGAGTTTACGAATTGGTAATTGACATCCAATCCCCGTGGATACGATAACCGTTCTCACGACCTTATTACTTGTACGACTGGGTATACTTGCCCAGATTCGTCAACAAGTTTTTGGCGTCGTTGCCGGGGATTGGTTTTTCCAATATCATTAGTAACAAAGGAGGCAACTAATTTAGACATTTTTAATTTTTAATCTTTGTGTATATATTTGATCTTTTTGTTTTGAGTTTTGTTGTGACAGGTGGATGGAATTCATGGACAACTATCATTATCCATCTAATGGGGAAGCCTCAAGTCACACTTGGGAGGACAACTGGTGTTGGGAAGATTACCCAGAATTGGCAAATTTTGATATCCCAGCACAAGTTGATAGTGTGATAGGGAATGTTGTATACAGATGCTCCAAGGAGGAATGGGAAACCCTCTGTTCGTATTTACCACCTCCACCACCATGTATGATTCCCATAGAGCCACATGAAGCAGAATTTGAGCAGAATATGGTTGTGGGAATGGATCACAATGAAGATGAAGTGGTGGTGGTACATAAGCCACAAGAAGAGGAATTACCTTTCACGCACCCTTGGGGAGGAACAAGTGAGAAGGCAGGGCATTTGGAAAGCATTTCCTCCACCATGCTTGCTGAATTTACTGCATTAGACAAATATGTCGGCTTACATGCATGTGTGAACACTGCTAAGTTAGTCCCTTCCACTTGTCTGTCAAACTTCCTGGTGAAAATGCCATTTGCCCCGCTAGGAAGTGAGTGCATTATTGTACTTAAAGAGGTCAATGGTGTTTTCTCACACTGGCTAGGTGGAACCTTGGATAGAGTCATACTACTGCTACAATCGCCACTCCATAAACCATGGGATCCGGGTGGAGGATCTCACATCTTGAGCACCCCTTAGTCCTTATACCACAGGCTTTGGGATCCAGGTGGATGTTTCTTAATGAGTCAAGGTAGTGACGTTAAAGAAGCGCTTATTGGGAGGCAATCCAACTTTTCTTAACCCTTCTCTTTAGTTAGTTTTTGTTTTTGATTTCAACTCTTGAGTAATTTGAGAAGATCAAGAGATTTGTTAATAGTTTTGTTAGGTGTTTTCAGGGAAAGAAGAAAGGAGAAGCAAAAGGGCAGGGAGAGACAAACAGAGACCATCACGCCCAGGCCGTGACACTGGTCACGGCCGTGATGAGCCAGAATTGAAGATCAGAAAGGATCACGGCCTAGACGTGATCCACATCACGGGCGTGATGGGAAGGACCCTGAAGTCAGAAAGCATCACGGCCTAGCCGTGATGGAGCTCACGGCCGTGACATGCCAACACCCATGGATCAGAATTGATCACGGCCTGTCCGTGATAAGGCTCACGGCCGTGACACATTTCCCAACAAGTTTTCTGACTGGAATGTGAGCCAGCACCCGCTACCGCCTCGGTAAGTCATTCCAATTTTCTCCTCTCTCTAACTTGTTTGTTTACATTGGGGACAATGTAAATTCTTAAGCTCGGGGTAGGGGTATTTTGCATTTGCATTTTTCATGTTGCATTCATATAGTTTTGCATGATCACATGATCGGATTGCCCTTGTTTAGATTTTGCATCCAAATTGTGAAAACTGAGTGCCAATTAAATTGAGATAGTGAATTGTTGAACCCAATTTGTTATTCTTGTGACAAGGCCAAAAATAAAAATGTTTGAGATAATCTTGGAAAGTTGATAATTAGCATATGGTTCTATTGATTTCTGTTTCTCATTGATTTTTTAACTATTAAAATGTGAGATTTTGAGCCAAAAGGGGTACTCACTATATCTACCCCATTCTTTGTGTTAGAGTGTTATTCCTCTTGGATTGTATTTCTCTAGAACTTGACTTGAAACTGTTTTGAAGCTTAGAAATTTTTGAAACATTTTTGAAAATGATTGAGGCACTAGGTATTTTTCTGGCCTTCTGAGCTTTGAATGATTAAATGCTACCCCTTAGTTGCCCAATTTGAGCCTGAAAGAATGAAATACTTTTCTTGGTACCTTGAAATATATTGTTGAATGATGCTTGATAGGACCTTCTAAAGTATTACAAAAGGGTAAAAAGGTAGTTGAAAAAAGTTTGGGATAAAAGAATCATAAAAATATTTCTCTTGAGTTGAAAAATCTCCCATTCTCCAAGCAAAAGAAAAGCAAAAGAAAAATAAAAATACATAGAGAAGGGGATGACAAAAAGAAATTAGAAATAAAATGAAAATAAAGAAAGAAAGGTGGAAAAATAAATCAAAACCCAAAAGGGTATTTTAGAAGGTGTCATGATTTGCAATGCTTGATGATTTGTTTAGCCCTTTTGAAATGTCCTTTTCTTGATTTCCCCACCTAACGTTAAATCCCATGGCCACGTTACAACCAAAGCAAAAGACCTCTTGATTCTTAATTGTTTTAATTAATAAAGTAGAGATTTTGTTGATAGTCAAGCCTATGGTAGAATTCATTCCTTGATGAAAATGGATCAAATTGTCATATATCCTTGAACACTTGAGTGAGGCGAGAAAGAGAGCCAAGCAAATGAACAGGCTTGGGGTGAGTTTCAGGTGAGAAAGAGTGCCCGAATCAGTGAGAATATGAGTCTAAGAAACCTAAGCTTCTAATTGGACTTGAACTGATTGTCTCTTGCTGAATTATTTGAAATGCCTGTTACTTGGACTGTTTACTCGGGTCCTTAGTTCACTATCCTTGCTTTGATTATTTTGATCTTCTGGCCTTAGTGATTGCTTGAGGACAAGCAATTGAATAAGCTTGGGGTGATTTGATAGTGTGATTTTACATGATGTTTCTTGTACACTTTTGAATGCATTTTTCATATAGATTAGGCATTCTTTATTTGATTTTAGTTAGTTTTTCCCTTGGAACGGGTAAGGTGGTTTCTTGGTGTTGTTTTGCAGGAATTTAAGGAAAAATGCTCAGAATTAGCCTTGATGGAGCTAGGATGGAATAGAGCTTGAAAAGTGAAGAAAATGAGCCAAACAGAGCCCATCACGGCCTAGTCGTGATGACCATCACCACCATGATCAAGAAAATTGAGAAGATTGAAGGCAAAAGTCAGAACCTGTCACGGCCTAGCCGTGATAACCATCACGGCCGTGACAGGCCAAACAGAACCGATCACGGCCTATCCGTAATGAGGCTCACGGCCGTGATGCTCCAAATTTGAAAGTGCGCCCACTCCAGAACGCGTCACGGCCTGGCCGTGACAGCCATCACGGCCGTGACGTGCGGCCACTCTATAGATAAAAGCACAGTAGATAGAAAAAGGGGACTTTAAAAAGGTTGGGAACCCTAGTGGAGGCCAAAAACACACAAAAACAGGGACTTTGAACCTAGGAGCACTTTCACCCTAGGGAGACTCTTGGGAAGCAAAAAGGGGTGGTTTTTCTCTGCTCTTGGATTGGAAGAAGATCGGAGGATTCGTCATGAGTTCACTTCATCCCTTCTCTCTTTCTCTTTTTGTAATTTCTATTACAATGAGTAGTTAAATCCCTTTTTTTGGGATTAGATGTAACCATTCTGAATATTATGTATTTGCCATGACTGATTAATCTGTGTTCATGTCTTCATATTAGTGATTGATTTTCCATGCTTAATGCTTGTTGTGGCTAGCACCCCCATGACTCGATTAGTGTTTTGGTATGCAAATGGGAAACTCGTACTAGAACCAGAACTGAATTTAATCACCTAGTAACCCTTTCATCTAGAAATGGAGTTTGGTTTACTAGTAATCACGTAATCCCTAATCCTAATGCAAATTCATTAATCTAGGCCAACTAAGGAATTAGGGTCTATTAGTGGATTTAGGCTCTTGCCATCCAAGGAATCGGGGCTTGAGTAATTTAGTGGATTGATTTTAATATTTGAAGCATGAATGGGAGTTATCTAGTCTTGGTAATGCATGAGGCTAAGGTTTGGTGATATTTAATCCCAACACCTCTTTCTGCACTCCAAGTGTTTGTCAAAAGTTCCCGAAAAGATTTTTATTCCTTTTTTTTTTGTTTTGATTTCTCATCATAGTCTAGATAGTTGCTGAGTTTGCGAATTGGTAATTGACATCCAATCCCTGTGGATACGATAACCGGTCTCACCACCGTATTACTTGTACGACTAGGTATACTTGCCCAGATCGGTCATCACTGTGCGAAATTCGTTGAATCCTTTAAGCTTGCCAAGTTTGAGTCTTTTGGAGTTTTAGTTTGCTTGGGGACAAGCAAAGGTTAAGTTTAGGGTATTTTGATAAGCCTCTGGTTTGTCTTGTTTTATAACTATTAAGACCATGGTTTTCATACTAATTGTTCGAGTTTAATCTCGTTTTCGCCCAAATTTGGATTTAATTGTCCTCAAGCAACATTTTGAGTATCTTAAGTATTTTAGGATATTTTAGTTAGTTTTGAGTCAAATAAAGCATTTACTGCTATTTCATATTTTCATGTTAATAAGAAGAGCAAAAAGGGAAGGACACTTAAAGCAGAGGCCATCACGCCCAGGCCATGACACTGGTCACGGCCGTGATGAGCTACCCATGAAGACCAGAAAGCATCACGATCCAGCCGTGATACCCATCACGGGCGTGATGAGAAGTCCCTGAAGATCAGAGAGCATCACGGCCCAGCCGTGATACCCATCACGGGCGTGATGAGAAGACCCTGAAGATCAGAATTGATCATGGGCTAGCTGTGATGGAGGTCACGGCCATGACAGATCAGCACCCATGGACAGAATTGATCACGGCCTGGCCGTGATAGGCATCACGGTCGTGACAGACTAGAATTTGAATGTGCGCCCTTGGCAGAATTGGTCACGACCTGGCCGTGATGGTCATCACGGCCGTGACGCGCACCTGATCTATAAAAAGACAGCAGGGCTGACAGAAAAGAGATAGAATTTTCACTATTTACAAATTATTCTTAGGGTTTTTATTATGTTTATGATGGAGAACTAATCACTAGGGATTAATCTGCTGTAATCGGTTTCCTCCGACACTTGAGGTTCCGTAATTTCCCAATCAAATTGCTTATCTCTTTCAATATTATTCTATTGCCTTGTTTACTTAATTCAAGTTATATAGAACAAGTATTGATTAATTTCGATGATTCTATGTTACTTTACCTTGATCGCGTTTGTTTAATTCGCGTGTGTTGGTCGTGTTTGCTTAATTCACGAGAGCTTCAGTCCATTTGCTTAATTCGGAAATAGGGAATATATATCTCGTAGTGTCAATTGCGCATGTTTAATTGCTGCTACAATCGGAAAGGGATTAGAATCCGCTTAGGGCATGGGAATTATATGAATTGATGATAGTTGGGAAACCGAAATAGTAGATTAATCATTTTAGCTTATTGATGATCACTTAATTGCTCTGTTTTCTTAATCGAATCATTCAACCTAACCCCACCACCCCCCCCCCCCCCCCCCACAAAAAAAATGTTTTGTCTGTTAATAATAATCCAAGAGTCCTTGAGATACGATACACGAGTTGTCGTGCCCTAACTACAATTTTTCTTCTAATTACTCATTTTTGACCAGGGTGCGACAGCGGATCAGTGGACGTGGTCTTAGGGGATGCTTTCCGAGGCGGAGCCGAAGCACCAAGAGACGGGTGATCATCCTGAAGTGGCCTTGGAAGGGGTGGCAAACACCAGATCGGCCGAAGGTGCATCATAAAGGTTCCTTGCGATGTTGTCCGTTTTTTAAAATGTTGGCTTTCGATATTTATCAATTTCGGTGGGTAGTCGATGGTGTGGCGAGGTTGTGAGTGCACGGTTCCTCGACCTTCGTTGTGGATGGACGTGGTGTTAGCTGATGCCTTCCGGGGCGGAGCCGAAGCACCATGAGACGGGTGATCGTCCTGAAGTGCCCTTGGAAGGGGTGGCAAACACCGGACTGACTGAAGGAGCATCGAAAAGGATCCTCATGATGTTGTTGGTTTTTTAAAATGTTGGCTTTCGATAGTTATCAATTTCGTGGGATACTCGAAAGTTTTGCGAGGCTGTGGTTGCACGGCTCCTCGACCTTGGCTATGGATGGACGTGGTGTTAGGTGATGCCTTCCGGGGCGGAGCCACAGCACCAAGAGATGGGAGATCGTCATGAAGTGGCCTTGGAAGGGGTGGCAAACACTGGATCGATTAAAGGCGCATCGGAAAGGATCCTCGTGATGTTATTGGTTTGTTAAAATGGTGGCTTTCGATATTTATCAATTTCGTGGGGTATTTGATGGTGTGGCGAAGCTGTGGGTGCGCGGCTCCTCGACCTTAGCTGTGGATGGACGTGGTGTTAGGTGGTGCTTTCCGGGGCGGAGCCGAAGCACCAATAAATGGGTGACCGTCCTGAAGTGGCCTTGGAAGGGGTGACAAACACTGATCGACTGAAGGCGCAACGGAAAGGATCCTCGTGATGTTGTTGGTTTTTTAAAATGTTGGCTTTCGATATTTATCAATTTTGTGGGGTAGTCGATGGTGTCGCGTGGCTGTGGTTGCACGGCTCCTCAACCTTGGTTGTGGATGGACGTGGTGTTAGGTGATGCCTTTCGGGGTGGAGCTGAAGCACCAATAAACGTGTGATCGTCCTGAAGTGGCCTTGGAAGGGCTGGCAAACACCGGATCGACTGGAGGCGCATCGAAAAGGATCCTCGTGATGTTGTTGGTTTTTTAAAATATAGGCTTTCGATATTTATCACTTTCGTGGGGTACTCGATGGTGTGATGAGGCTGTGGGTACACTTCTCCTCGACCTTGGTTGTGGATGGACGTGGTGTAAGGTGATGCCTTCCGTTGCGGAGCCAAAGCACCTAGAGATGGGTGATCGTCCTGAAATGGCCTTGGAAGGGATGGCAAACATCAGATCGACTGAAGGCGCATCGGAAAGGATCCTCGTGATGTTTTTGGTATTTAAAAATATTGGCATTTGATATTTATCAATTTCATGGGGTTATCGATGGTGTGGCGAGGCTGAAGGTGCGCGGCTCCTCGACCCTAGTTGTGGATGGACGTGGTGTTAGGTGAAGTCTTCTGGGGCGGAACCGAAGCACCAATAGATGGGTGATGATCCTTAAATGTCCTTGGAACGGGTGGCAAATACCAGATCGGTTGAAGGCGCATTGGAAAGGATCCTCGTGATGTTGTTGGTTTTTAAAATGTTGGCTTTCGATATTTATCAATTTCGTGGGGTACTCGATGGAGTGGCGAAGATGTGGGTGCACGGCTCCTCGACCTCGGTTATGGATGGACGTGGTGTTAGGTGATGCCTTCCGGGGCGGAGCCGAAGCACCAAGAGACGGGTGATCATCCTGAAGTGGCCTTGGAAGCGGTGGCAAACACCAGATCGGCTGAAGGCGCATCGGAAAGGATCCTCGTGATGTTGTTGGTTTTTAAAAATTTTGGCTTTTGATATTTATCAATTTCTTGGGGTAGTCGATGGTGTGGTGAGGCTGTGGGTGCGTGGCTCCTCGACCTTTTCTGTGGATGGACGTGGTGTTAGGTGATGCCTTTCGGGGCGGAGTCGAAGCACCAAGAGACGGGTGATTGTCCTGAAGTGGCCTTGGAAGGGGTGTCAAACACTAGATTGGTTAAAGGCGCATCAGAAAGGATCATGGTGTTGTTATTGATTTTTGAAAAAGTTGGTTTTCGATATTTATCAATTTTGTAAGGTACTCGATGGTGTGACGAGGTTGTGGGTGCGCGGCTCCTCGACCTTAGTTGTCGATTGATGTGGTGTTAGGTGATGCCTCTCGGGGTGGAGCCGAAGCACCAAGAGACGGGTGATCATCGTGAAGTGGCCTTGGAAGGGGTGGCAAACATCAGATCGGCGGAAGGTGCATCGGAAAGAATCCTCTTGATGTTATTAGTTTTTAAAAATATTGGCTTTCGATATTTATCAATTTCGTGGGGTACTCGATGGTGTGGTGAGGTTGTGGGTAAAACGCTCCTTGACCTTGTCTGTGGTTGGACGTGGTGTTAGGGGATGCCTTCCGGGGCAGAGCCAAAGCACCAAGAGACGGGTGATCATCCTGAAGTGGCCTTGGAAGGGGTGGCAAACACCAGATCAGTCGAAGGTGAATCATAAAGGTTCCTTACGATGTTGTCGGTTTTTTAAAATGTTGGCTTTCGGTATTTATCAATTTCCGGGGGTACTCGATGGTGTGGCGAGGTTGTGGGTACACGGCTCCTCAACCTTCGTTGTGGATGGACGTGGTGTTAGCTGATGCCTTCCCGGTCGGAGCCGAAGCACCATTAGACCGGTGATCGTCCTGAAGTGCCCTTGGAAGGGGTAGCAAACACCAGATTGACCGAAGGTGCATCATAAAGGTTCCTTGCGATGTTGTCGGTTTTTAAAAATGTTGCCTTTCGATATTTATCAATTTCGGGGGGTACTCGATGGTGTTGCGAGGTTGTGGGTTCTGGACTCCTCAACCTTCATTGTGGATCGACGTGGTGATAGGTGATGTCTTCCGTGGCGGAGCCGATGCACCAAGAGACAGGTGATCGTCCTGAAGTGGCCATGGATGGGGTGGCAAACACCGGATCGGCTGAAGGTGCATCGGAAAGGATCCTCGTGATGTTGTTGGTTTTTTAAAATGTTGGCTTTCGGTATTTATCAATTTCGTGGGGTAGTCAATGGTGTGGCGTGGCTCTGGTTGTACGGCTCCTCGACCTTGGTTGTGGATGGACGTGGTGTTAGGTGATGCTTTCCAGGGTGGAGCCGAAGCACCAAGAGACGGGTGATCGTCATGAAGTGGCCTTGGAAGGGGTGGCCTAACACCGGATCGACTCAAGGCGCATCGGAAAGGATCCTCGTGATGTTGTTGGTTTTTTAAAATGTTGGCTTTCGATATTTCTCAATTTCGTGGGGTAGTCGATGGTGTGGCGAGGCTGTGGTTGCTCGGCTCCTCGACCTTGGCTACGGATGGACGTGGTGTTAGGTGATGCCTTCCGGGGCAAAGCCGAAGCCCCAAGAGACGGGTGATTATCATGAAGTGGCCTTGGAAGGGTGGCAAACACTGGATCGACTGAAGGCGCATCGGAAAAGATCCTCGTGATGTTGTGGTTTTTTTTTTAAATGTTGGCTTTCAATATTTATCAATTTCGTGGTGTACTCGATGGTGTGGCGAGGCTGTGGTTGCACGGCTCTTCAACCTTGGCTGTGGATGGATGTGGTGTTTGGTGATGCCTTCCGGGGCGAGGCCAAAGCACCAAGAGATGGGTGATCGTCCTGAAGTGACTTTGGAAGGGGTGGCAGACACCATATCCACTGAAGCCGTATCGGAAAGGATTCTCGTGATGTTGTTTGTTTTTGAAAATGTTGGCTTTCGATATTTCTCAATTTCGTGGGGAACTCGATGGTGTGGTGAGGCAGTGGGTGCGCAGCTCCTCGACATTTTCTGTGGATGGACATTGTGTTAGTTGATGCCTTCCGGGGCGGAGCCGAAGCACCAAGAGACGGGTGATCGTCCTGAAGTGGCCTCGGAAGTGGTGGCAAACACCGGATCGATTGAAGGCGCATTTGAAAGGTTCCTCTTAATGTTGTTGGTTTTTAAAAATGTTGGCTTTCGATAGTTATCAATTTCGCCGGGTACTTGATGAGCCTCTGGTTGACCGGTTTTATAACTAGTAAAGACCATGGCTTTGTGCTTGTTTTATATCATTTTCACCCAAATTAGACTTGATTGTCCTTAAGTAGTATTTTGAGTCTGTAAAGTGTTTTTAGGTTAATTTAGTTGATTTAGAGTTAAATAAAGTACTTATGTTATTTTCTATTTTTCAGGTTAATAAAAAGGAAATAATACTGGTTCGCCCCGCGAAGAAGCACTCGCCTCGCGAGTCACCAAGCCCAGAAAGTCAGAGACGATCACGGTTTGAGCATGTTGAAGGTCACGACTGTGGCAGTTTTGAAGTTGAAGCGTTCGCCTCGCGAGCAGCCATTCGCCTCGTGAGTCTGGAAGACAGAAAGCATTACGGTTGGCCCCTGATATTCATAACGGGAGTACAGAAGACTTTTCAGATTCTTGCCTCGCGAAGGTGTGTTCGCCTCGCGAGAATACCAAAGGTTGCAGACTGTTCGCAAGATTCGCGTCGTGAGAGAGGCTTCGCCTCGCAAGAAAGCTGATTCCAGAAATTGTATTTAAGCGTTTTAGACAGAACTGAAGGGAGTTAGTGAGGGCTAGTCAGTTTTGGCTAGTTTCTGAGCTTGTTTTTCTTTTAGTTTAGTTGGTTGTTTTACTTCTGTAATGGAGAGCTAGTCTCCTAGATTAATCTACTGGGATTGGTTTCAATTACACTTGAGGTTCTGGATTTCCTATTTGAATTGCTATTCCTTTTTCGTATTGTTCTATATGTTTCTGTTTGCTTAATTCAGATATGTATAGGATTAGTATTGATTTATTTCGATGATTGTATGTTCCTATATATAATCGCGTTTGCTTAATTCGCGTGTGTTCAATCATGTTCGCTTAGTTCATGAGTGCTTCACCCCGTTTGCTTAATTCGGGAATAGGAATATATGTCTCGTAGTATTGAGTTCGCTTGTAAATTGATGCTACAATCGGAAAGGGTTTAGAATCTGCTTAGGGCTTGGATTTGCATGAACCAATGATAGTGGGAAACCAAGAACAGTAAGTTAATCGTCTTTAGTTTGTTTGCTATTCTCTTTAACTGCTTTGTTTTCATTGTTTTGTTTTCTTTATTTTATTTCAATCCAAACAACCCCCCAAAATTAATTTTCTGTTAATAATAACAACGCCTAAGAGTCCTTGAGAGACGACATTCGAGTTATCGCTTCCCTATCTACATTATTTTTGTAAACGCTTGTTCTTTTTGGCGCGTGGCGACAGCGCGGCCAAAAATTGGCGCCGTTGCCGGGGACTCTGGTTTGTTGTTATTAGCAGAAAATAAAATTTTAAATATATATATATATATTCTTTGGTGAATTAGTTTTAGCAGTTTTGTCTGCTTGTCTGGTTGTGAATTTTAGCACCCCCCATGGATAATCACATATTTGGTTACATGCCTAATGTTTACTATGAACCACCACCATGCATATATTTTCCTGATTTTCTTGGTTTATCACACTGGTTGCCCAGGTTTAGTGGTTATTCAGGTGAGAATCCGCAGGAGCATCTGAGGGAATTCCAGATTGCTTGTTCTATAATGCTGAGACCTGCAGGAATAACAGAGGACCACATCAAGATGGAAGCTTTCCAGTTCTCACTTGAAGGCGCTACAAGGGATTGGTTGTATTGTCTTGATGAGAATTCTATGTCAAGCTGGTTTGATTTGAAGGAAGCTTTCCTGTGTAGATACTATCCTGCCTTCAGAGCTGCACCTTCCGAACCTTCCCTAGAGGACCTGTGCAAACAGATGACTGGACAGATAAATGCACAAATGGAAGAATTGATACAACAAATGGCCGAGCAAAATCAACGGATGATAGAGGAAAATCAACAGAGGATGGAGGCTGAATACCAGAGGAGCCAAGCTGAATCTCAGAAGTTGTCCGCTCTAATTGATCAAATAGCCGCCAACTCGGCTGCAATGCTAACTCCACAACCCCTTGAAGAACATACAGAGTCACAAGTTATTCTTGAAGATTCTTCTTATGATGATTGTGATAATACTTCTGTTAATGAATTGTGTGTTGAATCCCCTGATTCTAATGCATGTGATGATTGTTATTGTTCTGGCACTGCTTTGTGTGTAGAATGTTATTTTGAAAGGTATGTTAAGCAAAGCATCCATATGGAACAGGAGACAGATGAGGTTGAGGGCCATGTTCATATAGGAAATGAGCATCAGGAGGATTAGGAGAACATTTGCTCCACCGTGCTTGAGGATAAAGAAGAATCTTTGGTCTTAGATGCAGGTGTTGAAAGTGATGGGGTGGATGAACCGTGTGAAGAAAGTCCAGACAATCAGACCCTTACTAACTCAGTTTCTTTTACTACATGTACTGACTGTACTGACACTAACCCGTGTGCTGTTTGTGGCCAGTTTCTTGATTCTATTTTGCAGGATGATAGTGAGAATGATGTTGATTGTTCAGCCGAAGTTCCAACTATACCATCCATTGAGCAGCCACCCTCCTCAGTTTCTTGTAATATATCTATTGATTGTACTAACTCTAACCTTTTTGTGGTGTGTCCTGAATTTCTGCAGGTTTAACAAGTGATGAATCCGGTAGTGCAGTGGATGAAAACCTTGCAGAAGTTGAAGCAGCACCAGTAACCCCAGCTAACTGTTTGCCACCTCCCCCTGTGGAACCTAAAGCTCTGGATTTTGCACCCTTGGATTTTGCACCATGGTCAGTCCAAGAGGTTGAGCCCCACTTCTATTGGGGAGACTTTGTAGATAAAGAGGTCAGATGTGACCCGAAGGGGAGTGAGAAGTCCGCCGCACTCGGCGAAGTCATCATAATTGTCAAGTTCTCACCCCCACATCAAGGCTGCGAGTTAGGGAAGCATGGAATGAGCTTGCAGTCTTTGTCCATCACGTGGGCAGTATGCTGCACACTATGGGATCCGGGAGGATCGTTTCACAATTTGAGCATCCCGTGGCCACTGTATCACAGACAATGGGATCCAGGCGGAAGCTCCTACACTGCCACTTGATCAGGGAGTTCCCTTTCCTTTCCCTCACTCTGATTTTATTGTTATGTTGTTTCATTGGGGACAATGTATATTTTAAGTGTGAGGGAGGGAACTAGTTGTAGTTTTTGTTTTGTCTTGTTTTTTATTTTCCTTTTCTAATAAAGCTCCTGAATAATTTGAGAAGCTCAGGAGTTGTGTTTGTGTCTTGGTTATGGCAAGTTTATTGAATTTTATTAATTTTTGCATAGATTGATTGCATGATAGTGTGACTGTTTTCCCCCTAGGATTTGAAAAATTTTTGAAAAATGATCCCCATATGATTGAAAACTGAACATTGAGATTTTGTTATGATGGCATGATTTATGATAAGTTTGGGGTGATAGGGAGCACACACTAGGGATAGAATCTCTTTCAAACAATTTGCAAAAATGTCCAGGTGAGGTTTTGAGCCTCCAACATGTTTTTGACCGTGTGAAAATCACTTTTCAAGTTGCACTTTCCTGAATTTGCTTGAATCTCTTTTTGATTTGCATGATTATGTGTTTGCTTCAGATGATTTAGGAATTTTCTTTGTAAATAACTACTTGGCCTAAAAAATAACCATCCTTAATGCATGTTCCTTAGTTAGCCCCTTTGAGCCTGATTAGCCTATTGCTTCTTGATAACCTAATGTTATAAGCCCAAAAATCTGGAAAACCATGTTAACCCGATCTTAGGATTAGGAGAGTATGGAATCTTAGAATGGGTGCAAGAAACTAAAGTTTGGGGTGGCTGCAAGGTGTAATGTGTTGTCTGGGATTGAGAAAAAATTGTGAAAAAAAATATAAAAAAAAAGGGGAAAGCAAAAAAATTAAAAAATAAAAAAAAAATAAAAAAATAAAAAAATTTAAAAGTGCAAAAATGCCAAAAAGAAATAAAAAGGTTGTAGTCACCCAAAGCAAAATGAAAAATGAAAAAGGAACTTGATTTAAATTCAAAGTGTAAAAAGTTCATGCTCTCTTAGTTCCTAGGGTCCTCAGCCTAGTTCCTTTGTATATCCTACCCTCAGCCAGGCCCCATTACAACCCATAAAAGACCTTTTGATGTTGCTTGCATTTTTTCTTTGGGAATCATTTTGAGATGAAAATCAAATTTATGGGAAGTGCTCTTAAAAGTGAAACTGAGTGAATTGTTGATAGCCTGACACAAACTGAGCGAATAAGTGAACACAAATTTCCCTTGTGAGGAAGGCAGTTGTTTGGATTTGGTGATCTCCCTTTTGTGTGTAACTTAGATCCCCTGCTTAGAGTAATGATTGTTTGAATGATGAAATTCTCAATTGTTTAGAAAAAAAGATTGTGGGGATTACTTTGCTTTAAGGGGGGAACATTGAAGGAAAAATTGTTTTCATAAATTGCTTGAAATTTGTGTGAAAGTTAATTGAGTCCTTAAGCTTGCCATGTTTTGCCTGTCTTGAGTCTTTTTAAGTTTTTAAGTTTTAGTTTGCTTGGGGACAAGCAAAATTTAAGTTTGGGGTATTTTGATGAGCCTCTGGTTGACCGGTTTTATAACTAGTAAAGACCATGGCTTTGTGCTTATTTTATATCATTTTCACCCAAATTAGACTTGATTGTCCTTAAGTAGTATTTTGAGTCTGTAAAGTGTTTTTAGGTTAATTTAGTTGATTTAGAGTTAAATAAAGTACTTATGTTATTTTCTGTTTTTCAGGTTAATAAAAAGGAAATAATATTGGTTCGCCCCGCGAAGAAGCTCTCGCCTCGCGAGTCACCAAGCCCAGAAAGTCAGAGACGATCACGGTTTGAGCATGTTGAAGGTCACGGCTGTGGCAGTTTTGAAGTTGAAGCGTTCGCCTCGCGAGCATCCATTCGCCTCGCGAGTCTGGAAGACAAAAAGCATCACGGTTGGCCCCTGATATTCATAACGGGAGTACAGAAGACTTTTCAGATTCTCGCCTCGCGAAGGTGTGTTCGCCTCGCGAGAATACCAAAGGTTGCAGACTGTTCGCAAGATTCGCGTCGCGAGAGAGGCTTCGCCTCGCGAGAAAGCTGATTCCAGAAATTGTATTTAAGCGTTTTAGACAGAACTGAAGGGAGTTAGTGAGGGCTAGTCAGTTTTGGCTAGTTTCTGAGCTTGTTTTTCTTTTGTTTTTCTTTTAGTTTAGATGGTTGTTTTACTTCTGTAATGGAGAGCTAGTCTCCTAGATTAATCTACTGGGATTGGTTTCAATTACACTTGAGGTTCTGGATTTCCTATTTGAATTGCTATTCCTTTTTAGTACTGTTCTATATGTTTCTGTTTGCTTAATTCAGATATGTATAGGATTAGTATTGATTTATTTCGATGATTGTATGTTCCTATATATAATCGTGTTTGCTTAATTCGTGTGTGTTCAATCATGTTCACTTAGTTCATGAGTGCTTCACCCCGTTTGCTTAATTCGGGAATAGGAATATATGTCTCGTAGTATTGAGTTCGCTTGTAAATTGATGCTACAATCGGAAAGGGTTTAGAATCTGCATAGGGCTTGGATTTGCATGAACCAATGATAGTGGGAAACCAAGAACAGTAGGTTAATCGTCTTTAGTTTGTTTGCTATTCTCTTTAACTGCTTTGTTTTCATTGTTTTGTTTTCTTTATTTTATTTCAATCCAAACAACCCCCCAAAATTAATTTTCTGTTAATAATAACAACGCCTAAGAGTCCTTGAGAGACGACATCCGAGTTGTCGCTTCCCTATCTACATTATTTTTGTAAACGCTCATTCTTTTTGGCGCGTGGCGACAGCGCGGCCAGTACTCGATGTTGTGGCGAGGCTGTGGGTGCGCGTCACCGGATCGACTGAAGACGCATCGGAAAGGATCCCTGTGATTTTATTGGTTTTTAAAAATACTAGCTTTCGATATTTATCAAGAGACCAAGAGACGGATGATCGTCCTTATGTAGCCTTGGAAGGAGTGGCAAACACCAGATTGGCCGAAGGCGCATCGGAAAGGTTTCTTGCAATGTTGTTGGTTTTTAAAAATGTTGGCTTTCGATATTTATCAATTTCGTGGGGTACTCGATGGTGTGGGGAGGCTGTGGGTGCACGGCTCCTCGATATTTTATGTGGATGGATGTGGTGTTAGGTGATGCCTTCCGGGGCTGACCCGAAGCACCAAGAGACGGGTGATCGTCCTAAAGTGGCCTTGGAAGGGGTGGCAAACACCAGATCGACTGAAGGCGCATCGGAAAGGATCCCCTTGATGTTGTTGGTTTTTAAAAATGTTGGCTTTCGATATTTATCAATTTCATGGGGTACTCGATGGTGTGGTTATGTTGTGGGTGCATGGCTCCTTAACCTTGGCTGTGGATGGACGTGGTGTTAGGTGTTGCCTTCTGGGGCGAAGCCCAAGCACCAAGAGATGGGTGGTCATCTTGAAGTGGCCTTGGAAGGGGTGGCAAACACCAGATCTTCTGAAGGCACATCGGAAAGGATCCTTGTGATTTTGTTGGTTTTTAAAAATATTGGCTTTTGATATTTATCAATTTCATGGGGTACTCGATGGTGTGGTGAGGTTGTGGGTGCACGGCTCCTCGACCTTGACTGTGGATGGACGTGGGGTTAGGTGAGGCCTTTCGCGGCGGAGCCGAAGCACCAAGAGACTGGTGATCGTCCTAAAGTGGTCTTGGAATTGGTGGCAAACACCAGATTGGCTGAAGCTGCATCGGAAAGGATCCTCTTGATGTTGTTGGTTTTTAAAAATGTTGTCTTTCAAAAATTATCAATTTCATGGGGGACTCGATGGTGTGGCGAGGTTGTGGTTGCACGGCTCCTCGACCTTTTCTGTGGATGGACGTGGTGTTAGGTGATGCCTTCCGGGGCGGAGCCGAAGCACCAAGAGACAGGTGATCGTCCAGAAGTAGCCTTGGAAGTGGTGGCAAACACCGGATCGACTGAAGGCGCATCTGAAAGGATCCTCTTGATGTTGTTGGTTTTTAAAAATTTTGGCTTTTGACAGTTATCAATTTCGTCGGGTACTCGATGGTGTGGAGAGGCTGTGGGTGCGCGTCTCCTCAACCTTGGTTGTGGTTGGATGTGGTGTTAGGTGACGCCTTCCGGGCGGAGCCGAAGCACCAAGAGACGGGTTGATATGATCCAAAAGGAGCATGTAAATTTTCGGATCTATCCTTGAGTGACTACCAAAATATGAAGAATAAGAAATACAAAAATGGACAAGATAAGGAATGGAAGGTAGGCGCCACAAATCCAAGGGGATTTGATAATCCAAGGTGAGGTTCGCCACAAGAATCTTGGATTCTTGATAAGAACATGGGTGGTTCAACCAAGAACCAAAGAGAGACAATTCCTTCACAAATGGACTCCATCCAAAATGATCTCAAAGTGGTATTTCATCAAGTAATAGATGTGTACATATATCACAGGGAAAGAAAAACCAAAGGTCCATCATAAGATGACATAAACTCCTAATAACTAGATAACTCTCCACTAAGTGAATATCAAAAGAACATAACTATCCTACTTAAGAAAACAATAAAAATGATCTATAACTTATAAAAAGGACTTACTTAGGCATGCAAGCCAAAAGTCACCCTCCTTTGAAGCTCAAACTGGTCCAAATATTCGTATTAAACTTTCACAACATTTTTCACCATGATAGAATCCGAATTTGGCCAAGAGGCCTGAGATATGATTTGTAGATAATTTCCTAAGCTTTCCAACGCACCAAAGAATGCATGAATATCAGATTCGTAGCTCAAGATATGACCAAATCAAGTATCCGGGTTCAATCAAAATTCATCCTAAAAATATTACTAAAATTAAAAATAAAAGGATAAAATTTGGACTTGATTGTTATCTAATAATCCCACTAATAATAGCTCACTAATATGGATCTGAATATGATTCTTTCCACATACTCAAGCCATCCATGCTTCTATCATTCCCCTCCTTTTGAAAGTGATTTGTCCTCAAATCCAAACCTACATCAAAAGTTAGTGGATTATCTAATAACATCTTTATGTTGTTCTTTCCACCTTTTGCTTGAAAATTGGCTCTTCCATTTCTTTTTCTCTCAATGCTCTCATTTTTTATGCGATATCCCTCATTTCTTTCTTTTCCTTCAACTTTTATACCATGGTTTTCTTTTTTCTCTATTTTTCTATCGCCACTCTCCCTTCCCTCTTCCTTTCTCTCATGGGTTCCCTTTTTCTTTACCTATTCTTTTTCCTCAACCACCGAACCCTCTTCTTTTATTTTCTTCTCACACATTCTTCTTCTCTCACTCTCTCCTTTCAAGTACATTTGATCTTCATACACTTGTTTTGGTGACAATGGTCCAAGAATAATTTTACGATTGTTAAATACAAATGAGTACTTGTTGTTGTCGGCATCATATCTCGCTTGTCGTTCAATTCTCCAAGGACGCCCAAGTAATAAGTGCCTCGTTTCCATGGGCACCACATCACATAACACGTCATCTTCATATCTCCCAATCCGGAATGCCACTCGTACTTGTTTGTTCACCATCACGTCACCGAAATTACTAAACTCTGGGATTCTCCAAATGACTTACGGTTGTGGATGCTCTAGAATAGGAATTCCCAATTTTTGCACCATGGTGGTACTAGCTAGGTTAACGTAACCCCTTCTATCAATGACCAAGCTATATAACTTGTCCTTCACATAGCATCTAGAATATAAAAGATCCTCCCTTTGCTTGGCATCATTTTTATTTATTAGTGACTCGATGAAGAACCCACTAAGAAAAATTCAAACATCCGGAAAAATCGAAAAACAAAAATAAAAGTCACTCTAGGAAGGATGGCTCTGATACCAAATGATATGATCCAAAAGGAGCATGTAAATTTTCGGATCTATCCTTGAGTGACTACCAAAATATGAAGAATAAGAAATACAAAAATGGACAAGATAAGGAATGGAAGGTAGGCGCCACAAATCCAAGGGGATTTGATAATCCAAGGTGAGGTTCGCCACAAGAATCTTGGATTCTTGATAAGAACAGGGGTGGTTCAACCAAGAACCAAAGAGAGACAATTCCCTCACAAATGGACTCAATCCAAAATGAACTCAAAGTGGTATTTCATCAAGTAATAGGTGTGTACATATATCACAGGGAAAGAAAAACCAAAGGTCCATCATAAGATGACATAAACTCCTAGTAACTAGATAACTCTCCACTAAGTGAATATTAAAAGAACATAACTATCCTACTTAAGAAAACAATAAAAATGATCTATAACTTCTAAAAAGGAGTTACTTACACATGCAAGCCAAAAGTCACCCTCCTTTGAAGCTCAAACTGGTCCAAATATTCGTATTAAACTTTCACACCATTTTTCACCATGATAGAATCCGAATTTGGCCAAGAGGCCTGAGATATGATTTGTAGATAATTTCCTAAGCTTTCCAACGCACCAAAGAATGCATGAATATCAGATTCATAGCTCAAGCTATGACCAAATCAAGTACGCGGGTTCAATCAAAATTCATCCCAAAAATATTCCGAAAATTAAAAATAAAAGGATAAAAATTGGACTTGATTGTTATCTAATAATCCCACTAATAATAGCTCACTAATATGGATCTGAATATGATTCTTTCCACATACTCAAGCCATCCATGCTTCTATCATTCCCCTCCTTTTGAAAGTGATTTGTCCTCAAATCCAAACCTACATCAAAAGTTAGTGGATTATCTAATAACATCTTTATGTTGTTCTTTCCACCTTTTGCTTGAAAATTGGCTCTTCCATTTCTTTTTCTCTCAAATCTCTCATTTTTTATGCGATATCCCTCATTTCTTTCTTTTCCTTCAACTTTTATACCATGGTTTTCTTTTTTCTCTATTTTTCTATCGCCACTCTCCCTTCCCTCTTCCTTTCTCTCATGGGTTCCCTTTTTCTTTACCTATTCTTTTTCCTCAACCACCGAACCCTCTTCTTTTATTTTCTTCTCACACATTCTTCTTCTCTCACTCTCTCCTTTCAAGTACATTTGATCTTCATACACTTGTTTTGGTGACAATGGTCCAAGAGTAATTTTACGATTGTTAAATACAAATGAGTACTTGTTGTTGTCGGCATCATATCTCGCTTGTCGTTCAATTCTCCAAGGACGCCCAAGTAATAAGTGCCTCGTTTCCATGGGCACCACATCACATAACACGTCATCTTCATATCTCCCAATCCGGAATGCCACTCGTACTTGTTTGTTCACCATCACGTCGCCGAAATTACTAAACTCCGGGATGCTCCAAATGACATACGGTTGTGGATGCTCTAGAATAGGAATTCCCAATTTTTTCACCATGGTGGTACTAGCTAGGTTAACGTAACCCCTTCTATCAATGACCAAGCTATATATCTTGTCCTTCACATAGCATCTAGAATATAAAAGATCCTCCCTTTGCTTGGCATCATTTTTATTTATTAGTGACTCGATGAAGAACCCACTAAGAAAAATTCAAACATCCGGAAAAATCGAAAAACAAAAATAAAAGTCACTCTAGGAAGGATGGCTCTGATACCAAATGATATGATCCAAAAGGAGCATGTAAATTTTCGGATCTATCCTTGAGTGACTACCAAAATATGAAGAATAAGAAATACAAAAATGGACAAGATAAGGAATGGAAGGTAGGCGCCACAAATCCAAGGGGATTTGATAATCCAAGGTGAGGTTCGCCACAAGAATCTTGGATTCTTGATAAGAACAGGGGTGGTTCAACCAAGAACCAAAGAGAGACAATTCCCTCACAAATGGACTCAATCCAAAATGAACTCAAAGTGGTATTTCATCAAGTAATAGGTGTGTACATATATCACAGGGAAAGAAAAACCAAAGGTCCATCATAAGATGACATAAACTCCTAGTAACTTGATAACTCTCCACTAAGTGAATATTAAAAGAACACAACTATCCTACTTAAGAAAATAATAAAAATGACCCATAACTTCTAAAAAGGAGTTACTTAGGCATGCAAGCCAAAAGTCACCCTCCTTTGAAGCTCAAACTCGTCCAAATATTCGTATTAAACTTTCAGCCCATTTTTCACCATGATAGAAGCCGAATTTGGTCAAGAGGCCTGAGATATGATTTGTAGATAATTTCCTAAACTTTCCAACGCACCAAAGAATGCATGAATATCAGATTCATAGCTCAAGCTAAGACCAAATCAAGTACGCGGGTTCAATCAAAATTCATCCCAAAAATATTCCGAAAATTAAAAATAAAAGGATAAAAATTGGACTTAATTGTTATCTAATAAGCCCACTAATAATAGCTCACTAATATGGATCTGAATATGATTCTTTCCACATACTCAAGCCACCCATGCTTCTATCACGGGTGATCGTCGTGAAGTGGCCTTGGAAGTGGTGACAAACACCGGATCGACTAAAGGCACATCGGAAAGGATCCTCGTATTGTTATTGGTTTTTAAAAATATTGGTTTTAGATATTTATCAATTTCGTGGGGTACTCGATGGTTGGTGAGCCTGTGGGTGCACGGCTCCTCGACCTTGACTGTGGATGGATGTGGTGTTAGGTGATGCCTTCCGGGGTGAAGCGAAGCACCAAGAGACGGGTGATCGTCTTGAAGTGGCCTTGGATGGGGTGACAAACACCAGATCCGCTGAAGGTGCATCGAAAGGATCCTCGTGATGTTATTTGTTTGTAAAAATATTGGCTTTTGATATTTATCAAATTCGTGGGGTACTTGATGGTGTGGTTATGTTGTGGGTGCACGGCCCTCGACCTTAGCTGTGGATGGAAGTGGTGTTAGGTGATGCCTTCCAGGGCAGAGCGGAAGAACCAAACGACAGGTGATCATCTTGAAGTGGCCTTGGAAGGGATGGCAAACACCAGATCTTCTGAAGGAGCATCAGAAATGATCCTTGTGATGTTGTTGGGTTTTAAAAATGTTGGCTTTTGATATTTATCAATTTCATGTGGTACTCGATGGAGTGGTGAAGCTGTGGGTGCGCGGCTCCTTGACCTTGGTTGTGGATGGACGTGGTGTTAGGTGACGCCTTCCGGGGCGGAGCGGAAGCACCAAAAGACGGGTGATCGCCCTTATGTGGCCTTGGATGGGGTGGCAAACACCAGATCGGCCGAAGTCAAATCGGAAAGGTTCCTTGCGATGTTGTTGGTTTTTAAAAATGTTGGCTTTCGATATTTAAAAATTTCATGGGGTACTCGATGGTGTGGCGAGGCTGTGAGTGCACGGCTCCTCGACCTTGGTTGTGGAGGGATGTGGTGTTAGGTGATGCCTTCCGGAGGGCCCGAAGCACCAAGAGACGTGTGACCGTCCTAAAGTAGCCTTGGAAGGGGTGGCAAACACCAGATCGACTGAAGGCGCATCGAAAAGGATCATCTTGATGTTGTTGGTTTTCAAAAAAGTTGGCTTTCGATATTTAACAATTTCGTGGGGTACTCGATGATAGGGCGAGGCAGTGGGTGCAGGGCTCCTCGACCGTGGTTGTGGATGGACGTGGTGATAGGTGATGCCTTCCGAGGCGGAGACGAAGTACCAAGAAACGGGTGATCGTCCTGAAGTGGCCTTGGAACGGTTGGCAACCACCAGATCGACTGAAGGCGCATCGGAAAGGATCCTCGTGATGTTGTTGGTTTTTAAAAATGTTAGCATTCGATATTTATCAATTTCCTGGGGTACTCGATGGTGTGGTGATGCTGTGGGTGCGCGACTCCTCGACCTTTTCTGTGGATGGATGTGGTGTTAGGTGATGTCCTTCGGGGCAGAGCCGAAGCACCAAGAGACGGGTGATCGTCCTGAAGTGGCCTTGGAAGTGGTGGCAAACACCAGATAGACTGAAGGCGCGTCGGAAAGGATCATCATGATGTTATTGGTTTTTAAAAATATTGGCTTTCGATATTTATCAATTTCGTGGGGTACTCGATGGTGTGGTGAGGCTGTGGGTGCGCGGCTCCTCGACCTTTTCTATGGATGGAGGTGGTGTTAGGCGGTGCCTTCCTGGGCGGAGCTGAAACACCAAGAGACGGGTGATCGTCCTGAAGTGGCCTTTGAAGAGGTGGCAAACACCAGATCAGCTGAAGGCGCATCGGAAAGGATCCTCGTGATGTTGTTGGTTTTTATTAATGTTGGCTTTCGATATTTATATTACGTGGGGTACTCGATGGAGTGGCGAGGTTGTGGGTACGCGGCTCCTCGACCTTGGTTGTGGATGGACGTGGTGTTAGGTGATGCCTCCCGGGGCGGAGCCGAAGCACCAAGAGACGGGTGATCGTCCTGAAGTGGCCTTGGAAGGGGTGGCAAACACCAGATCGGCTGAAGTAGCATTGAAAAGGATCCTCTTGATGTTGTTGGTTTTTAAAAATGTTGGCTTTCGACATTTATCAATTTCATGGGGTACTCGATGGTGTGGTAAGGCTGTGGGTACGCCGCTCCTCAACCTTTTCCGTGGATGGATGTGGTTTTAGGTGATGCCTTCCTGGGCGGAGCCGAAGCACCAAGAGACGGGTGATCGTCCTGAAGTCGCCTTGGATGTGGTGGCAAACACCGAATCGACTGAAGGCGCATCGGATATGATCCTTGCAATGTTGTTGGTTTTTAAAAATATTGGCTTTCGATAGTTACAAATTTCGTAGGTACTCGATGGTATGGCGAGGATAAGAGACGGACGTGGTGTTAGGTGATGCCTTTCGGGGCGGAGCCGAAGCACCAAGAGACGGGTGACCGTCCTGAATTGACCTTGGAAGGGGTGGCAAACACCAGATCGGCTGAAGGAGCATTGAAAAGAATCCTCTTGATGTTGTTGGTTTTTAAAAATGTTGGATTTCGACATTTATCAATTTCATGGGGTACTCGATGGTGTGGTAAGGCTGTGGGTACGCCGCTCCTCGACCTTTTCCGTGGATGGATGTGGTGTTAGGTGATGCCTTCCTTGGCGGAGCCGAAGCACAAGAGACGGGTGATCGTCCTGAAGTCGCTTTGGATGTAGTGGCAAACACCGAATCGACTAAAGACGCATCGGATAAGATCCTTTCAATGTTGTTGGTTTTTAAAAATGTTGGCTTTCGATAGTTACAAATTTCGTAGGTACTCGATGGTGTGGCGAGGCTAAGAGACGGACGTGGTGTTAGGTGATGCCTTCCGGGGCGGAGCCGAAGCACCAAGAGACGGGTTATTGTCATGAAGTGGCCTTGGAAGGGGTGGCAAACCCCAGATCGGAAGAAGGCGCATTGGAAAGGTTCTACGCGATGTTGTTGGTTTTTTAAAATGTTGGCTTTCGATATTTATCAATTTCGTGGGGTACTCGATGGTGTGGCGAGGCTGTGGGTGCCAGTCTCCTCGACCTTGGTTGTGGATGAACGTGGTGTTTGGTGATGCCCGTGGCGGAGCTGATGATTGTGATTTCACCTCATATTTCATTGACATTTTGCATGCATTTTCATATAGTTTAGGCATTTCTAATTTGATTTTGGTTAGTTTTTACCTTGGAATGGGTAAGGTGGTTTTGTGGTGTTGTTGTGCAGGAATTAAGGATTAAAATGCTCTAGATCAACCATGATGGATCTTTCATGAAGATGGAGCTTGAAAAGCAAGAAAATGAGCCAAACAGAGCCCATTACGATCTAGTCGTGACAGCCATCACGACCATGATCGAGTAGAACTGAAAGGAAAGAATGGAAAAGTTAGAACTGGTCACGGCTAGCCCGTGATGTCCATCACCGCCGTGACATGCCAACTGAACTAGTCCCTCACAGGCAGAACTGATCACGGCCTAGCCGTGATGGTGGTCACGGCCGTGACAGACCAACCAGCGAAGCAACTTCCAAGTTAGAATCCGTCACGGCCTAGCCGTGACAGGCATCACGGCCGTGACGCGTGATTTATGGATCTTTAGAAACTGATTTTATCTGAAATTGTGATAGCTTGGGACTCAAGTTACCCTAATCTATAAATATGGCAATTAGGCTCGACCTTAGGGGACTGAGAGGGACTTTTGGGGCTGCTACACTTAGGCAAAAATTAGGATTCTCTTCTCCTTCTTCTTCTCTTCTCTTAGGTTTTATTTTATGTTTTTGTTAATCAAGCTTGTCATCACCATGGCAATGCTTGAGTAGTATCTTTATTTCTAGGGATTGGGGCTATGCCTAAGATTTGTTTTATGCTATGAATTGATGTTTTCCCTTTGTTAATTTCAATTTTGCTTTAGATCTGATTTCTATTGCTTTAATTGCTTGTAAAGTTGGTGGCCACGTATTTGCATGTCATAGATACTCTAAGGAGGAACCTAGCGGTGAACTTAGGTATTGGATCTATAGAATCAGACTTAGGACTTAAATCACGAGAGTTAGAAGCGGTCCTTCGAGGGTTAACAAATTGTCACAAGGCTTAAACGGTTCGATCTAAATTCAACTACCACGAGAGTAGGGGCTGGTTTAATTGGGCACGGTTTTTGTGACCTGAGAGGGAGCATTAACTTATTTAGGATAAATTCACCTTCAAAGCAATTTTGATAATTAACAAGGGTAGTCAATTTAGTAACATGAACAATCTTGTTGGTAACCCAATTACTAGGAATCTCTTTAGATTTGAAAACCCCTAATTTGATTTACTTTCCTATTTTGTTTAATTGCAATTTTAAACTTGATTGTTACTTGATTCCGATTTCAAAAATTAAATCTCTTCAAAATCCTTTTATATATATAGTCTAGTTTAATTGATTTGATAATTAGTTGTGATTTGAGATCACGGTCCCTGTGGATCGATCTTTTTATTACATGGCGACGAATCCGGTACACTTGCTGAAATCCACGCACATCAAGTTTTTGGCATCGTTGCTGGGGACTATGCTTTATTGAATCTCAATTTAATTTTTAAATTGATTTTTCTGGACTTCTTTTTAATTGCTTCTTAAAAAAAATCTTCTTTTTTTTTCATTTATCTCTTTTCCCTTCTAGAGTATCTATCTCTCTACCATAGGTATTTTTCTCTTTTATGCAAAGATCCCCAAGTCTCGGAAACCCTATTGAAGTTGACCCCGAGATCGAAAGGACCTTTCATAGACGTAGGAGACTACAAAGAGAGAGGGAGAGGTTGATTCCCATTCCACTCATGGCAAATCTACCGGATACAAAACCACTGAAGGACTATGTAGCCCCAAATGCGAGGCGTTTGCTAACTGGGATTGCTAGGCCAGAAATCGAGGTGGAGAACTACACTATACCGCATATGCTAATTAGCATGATTAGACAACATCAATTCGGAGGATTGCCCTCGGAGGACCCGACTGATCATGTGGGGACATTCTTGGAGTTTACAAATGCAATTAGGATTCATGGTGCCCCGATTGATGCTATACGCTTGAGGTTATTCCCCTCCTCTCTTACTGGAAAGGCAAAAGCGTGGCTGAAGAAAGTGCCCTCTAATACCTTGTCGACTTGGGACCAACTGGAGCAGGCATTCTTGGAAAAAATCTTCCCTCCATCCAAGACGGCTTACCTACGAACCCAGATCATCGACTTCTTCCAAAAGGATGGAGAATGCTTATCCGAAGCTTGGGATCGCTACAAGGGATTGCTGGAGTCTTGCCCATATCATGGACTCGAAAGGTGGTTGTTAGTGCACACCTTCTACAACGGATTGGATTACTCTTCGAAGGTGTCACTTGACTCCGCAGCTGGTGGAGCCTTTATGAATAGACCTTTGACTGAGGCATTCAATATCATTGAAAACGTAGCCACCAACTACCACCAATGGGGTTCGGAAAGAGGTAATAACCCGAAAAATCTTTCGGTGGGTAAGTTTGAAATGAATAGCACTGATCTTATTATGTCTAAATTTGACTCATTGAATAAACGCTTTGTTCAGTTTGAAAAGGCTAATGTGAGTTCAATAAGTGCTACTAATATTGTTGGTAAGATTTGTGGAATGCAGGGACATGACATAATGGAGTGCCCACGTGGTATTACTCCTGGATCCGGTGCTTCGGGGGAACAAGTGAACTCTTGTCACGACTTCTATGACACGAACCCGAAGTTGTCAAACTATGTTCCCCCAAATTCTTACAACCAAGGAAGGAAGAATAGCCCTTACCTCTCCTACGGGAACTACAACAACACGTTGAACCATGAATTCCAGGAAGGCCAAGGTAATAGGAAACCCGCATCAGGGTATCCTCAGGAACAAAAGTCTAGACTTGAGTTTCTTTTGGAAAACTTTGTTGAAACTCAGACAAAGCAAAAAGAAGAGTTGAGACAAAGTTAGGGCGATCAATGAGGCAATAATAGAGTTAGCATCTAAGGTAGATAACTTAGCCATCCATAATAAGATGTTAAAACTCAGATTGCCCAACAAGCTAGTACATATACTAGAACTAAGGGTACGTTCCCAGGACAACCCGAAGTTAATCCCAATGAGCACTGTAATGCTATATACTTAAGGGGGGATAAGCTTGGGATAGTTGAGAAGGATGTGGAATGTGAGGAGGACATGAGCGAAGATGAAGAGATAGAGCCAAAGTATGTCCCTCCACCACCTTACCAACCCCCAATACCTTTCCCAAAAAGGTTGGTCAAGAAAAAGAAAGTAGAAATAGAAACTTAGAGCTTAATTGAGGATCATGAATCCTTGATAAAAACTAATATGCCTCATAAACTAAAAGATCCAGGAAGTTTCTCTATTGCTTGCTCAATCGGAGATGTTAAAATAGACCAAGCCTTATGTGATTTAGGGGCTAGTGCGAGCTTGATGCCGCCTACTATCTTTGAGAGGCTGGGAACCAAGAAACTGAGTCCATCCCAATTCTCATAACAATTTGCGGATGGCTCAACTAAAACTCCTCTAGGCATACTAGAGAATGTTCCCATAAAGGTAGGGAAATTTTTCATCCCTACCGATTTCATGGTATTGGATATGAATGGGAATTCTAAATTCCCTATCATTCTAGGAAGGTCATTCTTGGCCACAGCTGAAGCAATAATAGATGTTAAGAATGGCAAGCTCTCTCTAAATGTAGAGGAAGGTGGGGTAGATTTTGATTTGACTAACTCATATAACAACCCTCATTTTGAGTGTCATGTGTGAAGGATCGAGGTAATGCCTCCAGAGGTGAAGGAAGAGCTTGAGATGGAAGCAGATCTGAAGCTTTGCATGACGAATGATGCACCGGGAGGAAGTAAGGCCATGAAACTCAGAGTGAAAAGAGCAAAGCGAAAGAGCAATTGGCCATATGAACAAAATCGGCTCTTTGAAGGACTTCCTTGGAAGAGAAGTGTTCTTGCACTTCTAGGCCTGGCCAACCCCGGTTGATTGAAAGAGTATGGTCAAGCTTAAGACCATAAATAAGCGCTTCTTGGGAGCCAACCCAAGTTTCCTTTCCCTTTTCCATTTGTTTTTGATTATTTTTTTTGAATAATTTGAGGAGATTACGAGAAGAAAGATAACTAATTGATGGTTTTGCCAAGTGTTTTCAGGTTAAGAAGGAAGGAAGAGCAAAAGGGCATGAAAAAAAAATAAAAAAAATAAAGTCAGAAGTCATCACGCCCAGGCCGTGCCAGTGGTCACGACCGTGATTAGCTAACCAAAGAAGATCAGAAAGGATCATGGCCCAGCCGTGATATCCATCACGGGCGTGATGAGAAGGACCCTGAAGATCAGAATGTATCACGGCCTAGCCGTGATGGAACTCACGGCCGTGACAGGCCAGCTCCTATAGACCATAATTGATCACAGCCTAGCCGTGATGAGCATCACGGCCGTGACACATTTTCTAGCATCTCTTTGACTGGCATGTGAGCCAGCACCCTCTACCACCTCGATGAGTTGTTCCATTTTTCCTCTCTCTCCGACTTGATTATTTACATTGGGGACAATGTAAGTTTTTAAGCTTGGGGTAGGGGTATTTTTGCAATTTTTTGCATTTTTGCATTTTTCATGTTGCATTCATATAGGCATAGTTTTGTATAATCACATGATTAGATTGCCCCTTGCTTAGAGTTTGCATCCAATTGTGCGAACTTGGTGCCAAATGAATTGAGATAGTCAATTTTTGAACCCAATTTTTGTATTCTTGTGATAAGGCTAAAAATAAAAATTCTTGAGTTAATCTTTTGATAGTTAATAATTAGCATGTGGTTCCTTGGATTTGTGTTTCTCATTGATTTTAAACTACTAAATGTGAGATTTCTGAGCCTAAAAGGGGTACTCTAAATCTACCCCATTCTTTGTGATGGAGTGTTTTATTCCTCTTGGATTGTATTCTCTAGAACTTGACTTGAAACCATTTTGAAACTTAAAAATTTTCGAAAACATATTTGAAAATGATTGAGGCACTAGGTATTTTTCTTGCCATCTGAGCTTTGATTGACTAAATTCTACCCCTTAGTTTCCCAATTTTGAACCTAAAAATATAAAATACTCTTCTTGGTACCTTGATTTGTTTTGATGAATGATGCTTGGTATGGCACCTTTTAAAGTTTTGAGGGTAAAAAGGTATTTTGAAAAATAAATTGTGGAACGAGAAAGTTAGAAAAATATTTCTCTTAACTTGAAAATCTCCCCTTCTCCAAATAAATAAAATAAAATAAATAAAAAAAAATGGAGAAGGGGATGAGAAAAAGAAAGTGAGAAATAAAAAAAAAGTAAAAAAGAAAAAAAAAGAAAGAAAGGTGGAAAAGTGAACTAAAAAGCCCAAAAATGTATTTTAGAAGGTTGTCATGCTTTGCAATGTTTGATATTTAGTTTAGCCTTCTTGAAATTTTCCTTTTCTTGATTTCCCCGCCTAACAATTAATCCCATGGCCCCATTACAACCAAAATAAAAGACCTCTTTATTCTTATGTGTTTTCATTAATAAAGTAGAGATTTGGTTAATAGTCAAGCTTATGGTAGAATACCTTCCTTGAGGAAATTGAGCGAATTGTCATATACCCCAAAACACTTGAGTAAGGTGAGAAGAGTGCCCGAATTAATGAGAGATATGAATTTAGGGAACCTAAGCTTCTAATTGGACTTGAAATTGATTGTCTCTTGGGTACTTATTTGAATATGCCTATCACTTGGATTAGTTACTCGGGTTCTTGGTTCATTATCCATGCTTTGATTGTCTATCTTGACTGGTCTTAGTGATTGCTTGAGAACAAGCAAAGTCTTAAGCTTGGGGTAGTTTGATGAGTGTGATTTCACATAATATTTCATTGACATGTTGCATGCATTTTCATATAGTTCAGGCATTTCTAATTTGATTTTGGTTAGTTTTTACCTTGGAACGGGTAAGGTGGTTTTGTGGTGTTGTTGTGCAGGAATTAACGATTAGAATGCTCAAGATCATCCATGATGGAGCTTGCATGAAGATGGAGCTTGAAAATCAAGAAAATGACCCAAACATAGCCCATCACGTCCTAGCCGTGACAACCATCACTGCCATGATCGAGTAGAGTCACACGCTATCGCGCACGCGTCAAAAAGAACGCGGTTTGTAAAAATATGTAGTTAGGGTGCGACAACTCGAGTATCGTCTCACAAGGACTCTTGGATTGTTGTTAACAGAAAAATAAGTTTTTGGGGGTTTAAGGATTTGAAATTCAATTAAGAAAACAAAACAGAAAAACAATGCAAACTAAATAATTATCAATAAGCTATAAACGATTAATCTACTGTTCTCGGTCTCCCACTATCATCGGTTCATTTAATTCCAAGCCCTAAGCGGATTCTAATCCCTTTTCGATTGTAGCATCAATTAACAAGCGAAATTGACGCTACGAGACATATGTTACTAATTCCGAATTAAGCAAACGGATGAAGCCCTCGTGAATTAAGTAAACACGATTGAACGCACGCGAATTAAGCAAATGCGATTAAGTATAGGAACATAAAATCATCGAAACGAATCAATACTCATTCGATACAAACTGAATTAAGCAAACAGAGAATATAGATTAAGTAGTGAAAGAGAAAAGCAATCAATCCAGGAATTACAGAACCTCAAGTGTCGGCGGAACCCGATTACAGCAGATCAATCTAGGGAGATTAGTTCTCCATCAAAGACATAACAAAAATCTAAAAGTATAGTGTAAACAGTGAAAATCTGGATGTTTTTTCTGTCTGCTGCGCTTCTGTTTTATAGAGAGGCTGCGTGTCACGGCCGTGATGGCCGTCACGGCCAGGCCGTGATTGCTTCTGCCAAGGGCGCCAGTTCAAATTGTTGTCCGTCACGGTCGTGATACCTATCATGGTCAGGCCGTGATACATTCTGACTTTGGGTGCTGATCTGTCACGGTCGTGACCTCCATCACGGCTAGGCCGTGACCAATTCTGTTCTTCATTGTCTTCCCATCACGCCCGTGATGGGCATCACGGGCAGGCCGTGATGCTTTCTGCCTTCCCTTCATGCTCTCCTTATTAGCCTGAAAACATGAGATAGCAATAAGTTCCTTATTTGACTCAAAACTAGCTAAATTATCCTAAAACTACTTAAGGGACTCAAAACCTTGCTTGAGGACAATCAAGTCTAATTTGGGCGAAAACGAGATATAATTAACACAAAACCACGGTCATACTAGTCATAAAACTATATGAGCCAGAGGCTGTTCAAAATACCCTAAACTTGAACTTTGCTTGTCCCCAAGCGAACTAAAACTCAAAAAGACTCAAGACTTGGCAAGCTTAAAGGATTCAATCAATTCCTCACAAATTTCATGCAGTTTTATGAAAACAAATTTCTCTTTAATGTTTTCCCCCTTTGCAACAATGTAACCGCCACATTCATCTACTTTAAACAATTGAGGACTCTATCATTCAAGCAATCATTAATCTAAGTTGAGTATCCAAGTCACACACAAAAGGGAGATCACCAAATTCAGACAATTGCCTTCCTCACAAGGGAATTTAGTGTTTCACTCATTCACTCAATCTGTCTAGGCTATCAACATTTCACTCAATTTCACTTTTAAGAACACTTCCCATAAATTTGATCTTCATCTCAAACAAGGTTCCCACGAAAACATGCTTGCAACATCAAAAGGTCTGTTAAGGTTGTAATGGGGCCTGACTAAGGGTAGGATATTCAAAGGTACTAGGCTTAAGTCCCTAGGAACTAAGAGAGCATGGGTATTTTGACACATTGAACTTCTACTCAAATTCCTTTTTCCATTTTTCTTTTTGCCTTGGGTGACTACAGCTTTTTTCTTTCAATACCCTTTTTGACATTTTTTCACTTTTCTCTTTTTTTTCTTGTTTCTTTTTGCCCTTGGCTCCAACCTTTATTTTCTTTTTCTTTTTCTCAATCCCAAACAACACATCATATCCTTGCAGCCACCCCAAACTTAGTTTCTTGCAACCCTTCTCTTGCTCATGCTCTCCTAATCCTAAGATCGGGTTAACATGGTTTTTCCAGATTTTGGCTCATAACATAGGGTTATCAAGAAACAATAGGCTTATTAGGCTCAATGGGGCTAACTAGGGAACATGCATTAGGGGTGGTTCAATTTAGGCCAAGCAGCTAATTCAAAAAAAATTGCCCAAATCATCTGATGCAATCACATAAACATGCAAATCGAGAAGAGACTCAAGCAAATTCGGGAAAGTGCAACTTGAAAACGATTCACACAGTTAGAACATGTTGGAGGCTCAAATTCCTCACCTGGACATTTTGCAACTGTTTGACCGAGATTCAATCCCTAGTGTGTGCATCCCTTCACCCCAAACTTATCATAAATCATGCAATCATAACAAAATATCTCAAAGTTCAATTTTCAATTTTTCAAATGGGGATCAATTTTCAATTTTCAAGACCTAGGGGGAAATCATCAAAAATCAACATATATCATGCAATCTATCTATGCAAATTCAACAAAACCCAATCAAGCTTGCCGACACAAGACTCAACACACATACTCTTGATCTTCTCAAATTATTCAAGAGCTAAATTCAAAAACGAATGAAGGAAAAGAAAAGCACAAACTAGCAAGAAAATGAAAATAGACTAAGGAGAAGGGTTAAGAAAACTCATTGAGGGGTAGCTCCACCCGGATCCCACTGCTTGTAGCATAAGGCCCAAGTGATATCCAAAGGAAGGAAGCTTATTTCATGGTCCCATAACTTGCAGCCTTGATATGGAAGTGAACACTTGACAATTATGGTGACCTCACCCAGTGCGGCGGACTTCTCACTCCCTCTTGGGTCAAAGTTAACCTCCTGGTCAACAAAGCCTTCCCACTAATAATGGGGTTCAACCTCTTGGACTGGCCATAGTGCCTTCATATTCAAGGATGCAAAATCCAGTCTCTCAGGAAGAGGCTTGGACTCCGTCGCTGGTTGTTCCACAGTGGGGGGTGGCAAACAGGTAGCGAGGATCTCTGGTGCTGCTTCAACTTCTGCACGATGTTCATTCACTGCATTAACAAATCCATCACCTGCTACACATGCATAAATCTCAGCACACACCACACAAAGGTTAGTGTTAGTAAAGTCAGTACATATAGTACAATAGGCAGAATCAGAAAAGGCTTGAATGTCTAGAAATTCAATACACAGTTCATCAATAATAGTATTCTTGACATCATTATCAAAATTATCCTCAGAGGAAGTATTGTCAAGAACAACTACTTGTGAATCTGTATGTTATTCAAGGAGATGTGGAGTTTGCAGTGTAGCCAAGGCGGAGGCAATGTGACCAATCTGATTGGTCAATTTCTGAAGATCTGCTTCTATCCTCTGTTGGTTTTGATCAATTTGAGCGGCCAACTTCTGAAAATCAACTTCTGTCCTCTGTTGGAATTGAAGATTGTGTTCCGCCATTCGTTGCACCAATTCCTCCAGACTAAGTTGGGCTAGTGTAGGGTCAGGCTGGTATTGTTGCTGGCTTACTGTCATTTGATGCACCAAGGAGGCAATCTCATCCAAGCTGCCTTGTCCTCTACTATGTTGTCCAGAATAATCATTCATTCCAAACATGCCAAAATCACTACTAAACTCATAACCTCCAGCAAAGTTAGGATAATATATGCATGATGGCTCATAATCAACATAAGGTACATAAACTTGCATATAGTTATCCATGGGAAGTACTACGATTCATAACCAGACAAAGCAGCCACAACTAATTCAGCAATGCAAAACTTTTTTTTCTAATTTTATTTTCTGTTAATAACAACAAGAGTCCCCGGCAACAGCGCCAATTTTGACACGTTGTCACACACGGGTCAAAAAGCGAGTGGTTTACAAAACTGTTGTAGAGCGCAACAACTCGAGTATCGTCTCACAAGGACTCTTGAATTGTTATTAATCACAGAAAATCAGTTTTTTTTGGGTGGGGGGTTGAAATTGTTTAGAAAACAGAACAAAGCAGAGCTGAAAAACAGGGCAAATTAAGTGATTATCAAATAAGACAAAGACGATCAATCTGCTGTTCGGTTTCCCACTATCATCGGTTCCTGTAATTCCATGCCCTAAGCGGATTCTAATCCCTTTTCGATTGTAGCATCGATTAACAAGTTAAATCGACGCTACGGGACATATGTTCCTAATTCCCGAATTAAGAAAACAGGGTGAAGCACTCGTGAATTAAGCAAACACGATTGAACGCACACGAATTAATCAAACGCAATTAAGTTTAGGAACATAAAATCATCAAAAATAAATCAACACTGATTCGATACAAACTGAATTAAGCAAACAGAGAATATAGAATAGTATTGAAGGAGAGAAGGAAATTCAATCGGGAATTACAAAATCTCAAGTGTCGGCGGAAGACGATTACAGCAGATTAATCTAGGGAGATTAGTTCTCCATCAAAGACATAACAAAATTCTAAAAGTATAGTGTAAAGAGTGAAAATCTGGATGTTTTTTCTGTCTGCTGCGCTTCTGTTTTATAGAGAGGCTGCGCGTCACGGCCAGGCCGTGATTGCTTCTGCCAAGTGCGCTAGTTCAAATTTTTGTCCGTCACGGCCGTGATAGGTATACATTCTAACTTTGGGTGCCGATCTGTCACGACCGTGACCTCCATCACGGCTAGGTCATGACCAATTATGTTCTTCATTGTCTTCCCATCACGCCCGTGATGGGCAACACGGGCAGGCCGTGATGGGCATCACGGGCAGGCCGTGATGCTTTCTGTCCTTCCCTTCATGCTCTCCTTATTAGCATGAAAACATGAGATAGCAATAAGTGCCTTATTTGACTCAAAACTGGCTAAATTATCCTAAAACTACTTAAGGGACTCAAAACCTTGCTTGAGGACAATCAAGTCTAATTTGGGTGAAAACGAGATATAATTAACCCAAAACCACGATCATACTAGTCATAAAACTAGATGAGCCAGAGGCTGATCATAGAGCTGAAAAGAAAGAATGGAAAAGTCAGAACTGGTCACGGCCAGCCCGTGATGTCCATCACGGCCGTGACATGCCAACTGAACCAGACCCTCAGAAGCAAAACTGATCACGGCCTAGCTATGATGGTGGTCACGGTCGTGACAGACCAACCGGTGAAGCAACTTCCAAGTCAAAATCCGTCACGGCCTAGCCGTGACAGGCATCACGGCCGTGACGCGTGATTTATGGATCTTTAGAAACTGATTTGATTTGAAATTGTGATAGCTTGGGATTCAAGTTACCCTAATCTATAAATAGGGCAATTAGGCTCAACCTTAGGGGACTGAGAGGGACCTTGGAAGTGGGGGCAAACCCCGGATTGTCTGAAGGCGCATCGGAAAGGATCCTTGCTATGTTGTTAGTTTTTAAAAATGTTGGCTTTCGATAGTTACAAATTTCGTAGGATACTCGATGGTGTGGTGAGGCTATGGGTGCACTGCTCATAGACCGTGGTTGTGGATGGACGTGGTGTTAGGTTATACCTTCCGGGACGGCGCCGAAGCACCAAGAGACGGGTGATCGTCCTGAAGTGGCTTGGAAGGGGTGGCAAACACTAGATCGACTGAAGGAGCATCATAAAGGATCCCCGTGATGGTGTTGGTTTTTAAAAGTGTTGGCTTTCGATATTTATCAATATTGTGGGGTACTCAATTATGAGGTGAGGCTGTGGTTGCACGGCTACTCGACCTTGGCTATGGATGGACGTGGTGTAAGGTGATGCCTTCTGGGATGAAGCCGAAGCACCAAGAGACGGGTGATCACCCTGAAGTGGTCCTAGAAGGGGTGGCAAACACCAGATCGACAGAAGACGCATCAGAAAGGATCCTCGTGATGTTGTTGGTTTTTAAAAATGTTGGCTTTCGATATTTATCGATTTCGTGGGATACTCGATGGTGTGGAGATGCAGTGGGGGTGCGGCTCCTCGACCTTTTGTGTGGATGGACGTGGTGTTAGGTGATGTCTTTCGGGGCAGAGCCGAAGCACCAAGAGATGGGTTATCATCCTGAAGTGGCCGTGGAATTGGTGGCAAACACAAGATCGGGTGAAAGGGGCATCGGAAAGCATCCTCGTGATGTTATTGGTTTTTAAAAATATTGGCTTTCGATATTTATCAATTTCGTGGGGTACCCGATGGTGTGGAGAGTTTGTGGGTGCGCGGCTCCTCGACCATGGTTGTGGATAGACGTGGTGTTAGGTAATGCCTTCCAGGGCGGAATCGAAGCACCAAGAGACGGGTGATCGTCCTGAAGTCGTCTTGGAAGGGGTGGCAAACACCAGATCGACTGAAGGCGCATCGGAAAGGATCCTCGTGATGTTGTTGGTTTTTAAAAATGTTGGCTTTCAATATTTATCAATTTCATGTGTTACTCGATGGTGTGGAGAGGTTGTGGGTGCCCGGAACCTCGACCATGGTTGTCGATGGACGTGGTGTTGGGTGATGCCATCAGGGGCAGAGTCGAAGCACCAAGAGACGGGTGATCGTCCTGAAGTGGCCTTGGAAGGGGAGGCAAACACCAGATCGACCGAAGGCACATCGGAAATGATCCTTGCGATGTTGTTGGTTTTTAAAAATGTTGCATTTCGATATTTATCAATTTCGTGGGGTACTCGATGGTGTGTTAAGGTTGTGGGTGCACGAAACCTCGCCCTTGATTGTGGATGGACGTGGTGTTAGGGGATGCTTTCCGGGACGGCGCAGAAGCACCAAGAGACAGGTGATTGTCCTGAAGTGGTCTTGGAAGGGGTGGCAAACACCAGATCGACTGAAGGCGGATCGGAAAGGATCCTCGTGATGTTGTTGGTTTTTAAAAATTCTGGCTTTCGATATTTATCAATTTTGTGGGGTATTCGATGGTGTGGTGAGGCTGTGGGTGCGCGGCACCTCGACCTTTTCTATGGATGGACGTGGTGTTAGGTGATGTCTTTCGGGGCGGAGTCCAAGCACCAACAGATGGGTGATCATCCTGAAGTGGCCTTGGAAGTGGTGGCAAACACCAGATCGGCTAAAGGCGCATCAGAAAGGATCCTCGTGATGTTTTAAAAATATTGGCTTTCGATATTTATCAAATTCGTCGGGTACTCGATGGTGTCGAGAGGTTGTGGGTGCGCAGCTCCTCGACCATGGTTGTGGATGGACGTGGTGTTAGGTGATGCCTTCCGGGGTGGAGTCGAAGCACCAAGAGACGGGTGATCGTCCTGAAGTGGCCTTGGAAGGGGAGGCAAACACAAGATCGACTGAAGGCATGTCTGAAATGATCCTTGAGATGTTTTTGGATTTTAAAAATGTTGGCTTTCGATATTTATTAATTTTGTGGGGTACTCGAAGGTGTGGTGAGGCTGTGGGTGTGCGGCTCCTCGACCTTGATTGTGGATGGACGTGGTGTTAGGTGATGCCTTCCGGGATGGCGTCGAAGCACCAACAGACGGGTGATCGTCCTGAAGTGGCCATGGAAGTGGTGGCAAACACCAGATCGACTGAAGGCACATCGGAAATGATCCTTGCGATGTTGTTGGTTTTTAAAAATGTTGGCTTTCAATATTTATAAATTTTGTGGGGTACTCGAAGGTGTGGTATGGCTGTAGGTGCGCGGTTCCTCGACCATGATTGTGGATGAACGTGGTGTTAGGTGATGTCTTCCGGGACGGCGACGAAGCACCAAGAGACGGGTGATTGCCCTGAAGTGGCCTTGGAAGGTGTGGCAAACACCAGGTCGGCTGATGGCGCGTCTGTGATAAGCCTCTGGCTCATCTAGTTTTATGGCTAGTATGACCGTGGTTTTGCGCTAATTATATCTCATTTTCGCCCAAATTAGACTTGATTGTCTTTAAGTATCATTTTGAGTCATTTAATTATTTTTAGGTTAATTTAGTTGATTTAGAGTCAAATAAAGTACTTATGCTATTTCTTGTTTTCAGGTTAATAAAGTGAAGCAGTTCTGGAGTTATTTGCCCGCGAGAGGGCATTCGCCTCGCGAACCTGAAGGCTGACTGTTCTAGAAATTGCAAACCTTTCTGTCTCGCCACGCGAAAACATGACCACCTCGCGAGTAATCCAACCCTGGAAGACCAGAATCCATCACGGCTTAACCATGTTGAAGGTCACGGGCTTTACAGTTTGGAATTTGAAGAGCTTCACCTCGCAAATGATAAGCTCGCCTCGCGAGCTCGCCAAACACTGAAGACTGTTCGCATTATTCGCCACGCGAGCCCGCGGAATCCAGAATCTGTATTTAAGCCTGTTTGAAGGCAGAACTGAGTAGTTTTTGATCTTTTATTTTCTCTTTAGTTTAGATGGCTGTAGACTTAGGTTTGATGCTTTGTTTTTCCTTTGTAATGGAGAGCTAGTCTCCTTGGATTAATCTACTGTGATTGGGTTCCATTCACACTTGAGGTTCTGTAATTCCTATTTTATTTGCTTTTCTATTTTCAATACTATGCTATATATTTCTGTTTGTTTAATTCAGGAGTGTATAGTGTTGTGTTGATTTATTTCGGTGATGTTATGTTCCTATATTGAATCGCGTTTGTTTAATTCGCGTGTGTTCGTTCATGTTCGTTTAGTTCATGAGGGCTTAACCCCATTTGTTTAATTCGGGAATAGGAACATATATCTCGTAGTAGCGATTTCGTTTGTTAATTGTTGCTACAACCTAAAGGGGATTATAATCTACTTAGGGCTTGGATTTATATGAACCGATGATAGTGGGAAACCGAGAACAGTAGGTTAATCGCTTTAGCATTTTTGATAATCCTTTAACTGCTTTGTTTTTATTGCATTGTTTTCCTTAATTGTTTTCTTTATTTACTTCCATAATCTCAACCGCCCAAAACTGTTTTTGTGTTAATAACAACAACCTAAGAGTCCTTGTGAGACGATATCCGAGTTGTCGCTCCCTAAACTACATTTTTACAAACCGCTCGCTTTTTTTGGCACGTGCGCGATAGCGCGACAAGTCAGAAAGGATCCTCATATGGTGTTATTTTTTAAAAGTGTTGGCTTTTGATATTTATCAATATTGTGGGGTACTAGATGGTGTGGTGAGGCTATGGATACACGGCTGCTCGACCTTGGCTGTGGATGGACGTGGTGTTAGGTGATGCCTTCCGGGACGAAGCCGTAGCACCAAGAGACAGGTGATCGTCCTGAAGTGGTCTTGGAAGGGGTGGCAAACACCAGATCGACCGAAGGCGCATCGGAAAGGATCCTCGTGATGTTGTTGGTTTTTAAAAATTCTGGCTTTCGATATTTATCAATTTCGTGGGGTACTCGATGGTGTGGTGAGACTGTGGGTGCCTGGCACCTCGACCTTTTCTGTGGATGGACTTGGTGTTAGGTGATGTCTTTCGGGGCGGAGCCGAAGCACCAAGTGACGGGTAATCGTCCTGAAGTGGCCTTGGAAGTGGTGGCAAACACCAGATCGGCTAAAGGTGCATCAGAAAGTATCCTCGTGATGTTATTTGTTTTTAAAAATATTGGCTTTCGATATTTATCAATTTCGTGGGGTACTCGATGGTGTGGAGAGGTTGTGGGTGCGCAGCTCCTCGACCATGGTTGTGGATGGACGTGGTGTTAGGTGATGCCTTCCGGGGCAGAGTCGAAGGACCAAGAGATGGGTGATCGTCCTGAAGTGTCCTTGGAGGGGGAGGCAAACACAAGATCGGCTGAAGGCATGTCGGAAATGATCATTAAGATGTTTTTGGATTTTAAAAATGTTGGCTTTCGATATTTATTAATTTCGTGGGGTACTCGAAGGTGTGGTGAGGCTGTGGGTGCACGGCTCCTCGACCTTGATTGTGGATGGACATGGTGTTAGGTGATGCCTTCCGGGACGGCGCCGAAGCACCAAGAGACGGGTGATCGTCCTGATGTGGCCTTGGAAGTGGTGGCAAACACTAGATCGACTGAAGGCACATCGAAATGATCCTTGCGATGTTGTTGGTTTTTAAAAATGTTGGCTTTCGATATTTATAAATTTCGTGGGGTACTCGAAGGTGTGGTAAGGCTGTAGGTGCGCGGTTCCTCGACCTTGATTGTGGATGAATGTGGTGTTAGGTGATGCCTTCCGGGACGGCGACGAAGCACCAAGAGACGGGTGAAGATCATGAAGTGGTCTTGGAAGAGGTGGTGATAAGCCTCTGGCTTATCTAATTTTATAACTAGATGGACTAGGGTTTATGTGCCAATTAGTCGAGTTCACTCTCATTTTCGTCCAAATTTGCCTTGTTTTGTTCCTAAGTTGGACTTTGACTCGTTTTGTGTCTTTTGTGTAGTTTTTAGCTTACTTTGGATAGAATTATGCTTTTGGTTGCTTTTGGTGTTTTCAGGTCAATAAGTGACGCTCCGGGAGTCAAGGAAAGTCAAGAAGCAGTGGAAAAAGCACTTCTGGAGATACTTGCCTCCGGAGTTAAAGCTCGCCTCGCGATCCTGAACATCAGATAAAGCAGCAACATTCATCACTCTAGCTCGCCCCGCGAACAGTATACTCGCCTCGCGAAATGAAGACCTGCAAGTCAGAGACCATCACGGCCTAGCCGTGATGAAGGTCATAGCCTAGAATTGAAGTATCGCCCCGCTAAAAGAATCTCGCCCCGCGAGAGTTTGAAGACCTTGGAAGACAGTCATGGCCTAGCCGTGATGAAGGTCACGGCTGTGACAGATTGAAGTTGGAAGACTCGCCCCGCGAACACACTCTTGCCTCACGAAAATCCAAACTTGAATGCGCGCCAAAAATAAAATTTGCGTCGCGATAGTAAGCTCGCCCCGCGAGCGGGCGAGAAACAGAATCCTTATTTAAAGGCTGTTTCAGATCAGAAAAAGGAAGGAGGTTTTTCCACTAGTTTAGATCAGTAGTTACGAATCCTTGTTTCTGGAGCTGCGTCTCCCTTTTTCTTTTTGTTTCATTTTACGATGGTGATTATGTCCGAGTGTTTGTCTATGAGCATGAGGAACTAATCCCTTCGTCCGAGGGATCAATGAAGCCGCCCGTGGCAATGTAGATTCGATGTGATGTATGTTTTCCTTTCCTTCTTTTAATTAATGTTTTCCAATTCTGAATTGATTGTGTTGATCATATGTGTTGCATGATTAACTAGTTAAACGTGGTAAGGCCAAACGGCGATTCACGTTTTAGAACTTGAATTGGAATCACTAATCGAATAATGAGCACGACCGTGGAATTAGGAGATTAGTGCAACCATTTAGGGAACAAGAATTAACAGAATTCGAGATTAGGATTACGAGACCGAACAAGTAATTAATCCAATCTTCGAATACATCCTAATGAGCACGACCGTGGATTTAGGAGAATTTAGGGGTCCCGGTTGACATTGTAATTGAACTTAGGGAGGAATTCATCGTCACTTGGGTACTATGCATGATTGGGTAGGTGGATTTGTGACCTTGGATATTTTAATTTCATATTTTTAGTTAATTATTTTATTAGATTTGTTACTTCGAATTTAATCATATTCTCTCTCTCTCAACCACCTTCTGTAACTTGACCAACGTATCGGATTTCCCGCGGATTAGACGAATTGGTAGCCCAATCCCTGAGTTCGACCTCGGTAATTACTTACCGTGATTCTTTTATTACTTGCAACGACCCGGTACACTTGCCGGCGTCACAACAAGTTTTTGGCGCCGTTGCCGGGGATTGGCACAACCAATTTTCCTAGTTTTAGGGAAGTTTGATTATTTGGTTAAGTTATTTTTATTTTTATTTTTATTTTTATTTTTAATTTTAATTTTATTTTACTATTATCTCTCTCTACTTCCTTGATTCCACTTGGTATTGCCTTGTTTTGTATGCGAGGTACACGAGGGAATGCTTCCGGGATGCGAATATTGTAATGGAGACCATGACACTTGGAGCTGTCCTTTCTACTCCTCTCAACAATATGTGGACTCATGCCATAATTTCTATGACAGCGTACCCCAGGACAACTATCAGAGTCAGAATTAGTATTGGGGTTATATGAGTAGAGACCATCCGGATTTCGGTTGGAGTAATGATGGCGGTGGTCTAGCCTGGCAACCACAACCTCAACAGAATTGGCAACCACAACCTTGGGAGTTGGCTCTGGAGAAGATGAATGCGGCAATGGAAAAGATGATAATCAACACAGAGAAGGTGAATACATAAGTTGACAAGTTGGCAACTCATACAGGGTTGGCACTTCAGAATCTAGAGATGCAGATTGCCCAGCTTGCAAAGCAACTAAATGAGCCTCTCCCAGACACTCTCCCAGGTGATACCGAGAACAACCCTAAGAACCAATGCGAAGCCACAACAACTAGAAGCAGTGGGGTGTTGGGATCTGACTGGGATGCAACTAGTTCTCAGGAAGTTAAGGAAGAACCACCACACGTTGAGGAAGAGCAACCTGAGGAAGAGGAGTGGACAAGTGACAAGGCACCGGAGCAAGGGGGTAAAGATCAAAATGCAGATAAAGTGGTAGAGGACTCCACCATGCTTACCGAGCGATCTGATTTTGCGGCATTGGATAAATATGTTGGCTTGCATGCATGCGTGGACATTGGTAAGTTAGACCCTCCCACTCGTTTGGCACACTTCCTCGAGAAAAGACCATTTGACCCGAGAGGAAGTGAGTTCATAATTGCGGAGGTCAAAGAAGTTTTCACACTTGGACTAGATGGAAGTATGGATAGAGTCATATTGCTCCTACAAGGGCCACTTCACAAACCATGGGATCCGGGTGGAGGATTTGATATGATGAGCGTCTCTTGGCCCTTGTACCACAGACTATGGGATCCAGGTGGATGCTTCTTAATAAGTCAAGCTCGGGACGTTAAACAAGCGCTACTTGGGAGGCAACCCAAGCTAGGTATCCCTCTCTTTTCCTAACTTTTGTTTTGTTTTTGTTTATGTTTTTGTTTTTGTTTGTCACTCTTGAATAATTTGAGAAGATCAAGAGTTTGTGGGATTTTAATTAAATTGAGCATGGATTGATTGCATGAATTATTTTGACCATCGATGATTTTCCCCTAGGTTCTGAAATTAGAAAATTTTATTCCCGCTTAAAAATTGAAAACTGAACTAAGAGAATTTTGTTGTGAGTGCTTGATTGATGATAAGTTTGGGGTGAGGGGGTGCACACACTAGGAATTGTATCTCGGTCAAACAATTTGCAAATGTCCAGGTGAGGATTTGAGCCTCCAACTCTGTTTTTGATTGTGTGAATCACTGTTAAGTTGCACTTTCCCGAATTTGCTTGAATCTCTTCATGGTTTGCATGTTTATGTGTTGCATCAAATGATTTAGGCAATTTTCTTTGAATTAACTACTTGGCCATAAATTGAACCAACCTTGATGAATGATCCCTAGTTAGCCACATTGAGCCTAATTAGCCTATTGTTTCTTGATGACCCTATATTACAAGCCGAAAATCTGAAAAACCATGTTAACCCAATCTTAGGATTAGGAGAGCATGGAAGCGTAGCAAGAGAATGGTTGTGAGGAACTAAGTTTGGGGTGGCTACAAGGTGATGTGTAATATTGGGGGTGAGAAAAAGAAAAATAAAGGTTGAAACCCAAGTCAAAAAAAAAAAAGAAGAAAAAGAAAAAAAAAAGAAATAAAAATATTTGCCAAAGGAAAAGGGGAAGAACAAAAAGATTAGCAAGGAAAAGGCATAGTCGCCCGAGGCAAAAAGAAAAATGGAAAAAGGAAATTGAGTAGAAAATGTGTCTAATGCTCATGCTCTCTTAGTTCCTAGGGACTTAAGCCTAGTATCCTTGAATATCCTACCCTCAGCCAGGCCCCATTACAACCTTTATAAGACCTTCTGATGTTGCATGCATGTTTCCGTGGGAACTATTTTTGAGATGAAAATCAAATTCATGGGAAGTGCTCTTGATAAGTGAAATTGAGGGAAAAGTTGATAGCCTAGACGAATTTGAGCGAATGAGTGAAATTTTAAATACCCTTGTGAGGAAGGCAGTTGTTTGAAATTGGTGATCTTCCCTTTGTGTGTAACTCTGATCCTCAACTTAGATTAATGCTTGCATGAATGATGAGTTCTCAATTGTTTGAAGTAAATGAATGTGGGGATTACGTTAATGTAGGGGGGAGATCATTGGAGAAAAACTGTTTTGATTGCATGAAATTTGTGCGAAATCAATTGATTCCTTTAGGCTTGCCAAGTCTTGAGTCCTTTTTGAATTTTAGCTTGCTTGGGGACAAGCAAGGTTTAAGTTTGGGGTGTTTTGATAAGCCTCTGGCTTATCTAGTTTTATAACTAGATGGACTAGGGTTTATGTGCCAATTAGTCGAGTTCACTCTCGTTTTCGCCCAAATTTGCCTTGTTTTGTTCCTAAGTTGGACTTTGACTCGTTTTGCGTCTTTTGTGTAGTTTTTAGCTTATTTTGGATAGAATTATGCTTTTGGTTGCTTTTGGTGTTTTCAGGTCAATAAGTGAAGCTCCGGGAGTCAAGGAAAGTCAAGAAGCAGTGGAAAAAGCACTTCTGGAGATACTCGCCTCGCGAGTTAAAGCTCGCCTCGCGATCCTGAACATCAGATAAAGCAGCAACAGTCATCACTCTAGCTCGCCCCGCGAACAGTATACTCGCCTCGCGAAATGAAGACCTGCAAGTCAGAGACCATCACGACCTAGCCGTGATGAAGGTCACGGCTGTGACAGATTGAAGTTGGAAGACTCGCCCCGCGAACACACTCCCGCCTCGCGAAAATCCAAACTTGAATGCGCGCCAAAACTAAAATTTGCCCGCGATACATAAGCCTCGCGAAATCCAAACTTGAATGCGCGCAAAACTAAAATTTCCTTATTTAAAGGCTGTGTTTCAAATCGAGAAAAGGAAGGAGGTTTTTAAAGGTTGTTTAGATCGAGAATTACGAATCCTTGTTTCTGGAGCTGCGTCTCCCTTTTTGTTTTTGTTTCATTTAACGATGGTGATTATGTCCGAGTGTTTGTCTATGAGCATGAGGAACTAATCCCTTCGTCTAAGGGATCAATGAAGCCGCCCATGGCAGTGTAGATTCGATGTGATGTATGTTTTCCTTTCCTTCTTTTAATTAATGTTTTCCAATTCTGAATTGATTGTGTTGATCATATGTGTTGCATGATTAACTAGTTAAACGTGTTAAGGCCAAACGGCGATTCACGTTTTAGAACTTGAATTGGAATCACTAATTGAATAATGAGCACGACCGTGGAATTAGGAGATTAGTGCAACCATTTAGGGAACAAGAATTAACAGAATTCGAGATTAGGATTATGAGACCGAACAAGTAATTAATCCAATCTTCGAATACGTCCTAATGAGCACGACCGTGGATTTAGGAGAATTTAGGGGTCCCGGTTGACATTGTAATTGAACTTAGGGAGGAATTCATCGTCACTTGGGTACTATGCATGATTGGGTAGGTGGATTTGTGACCTTGGATATTTTAATTTCATATTTTTAGTTAATTATTTTATTAGATTTGTTACTTCGAATTTAATCCTATTCTCTCTCTCTCAACCACCTTCTGTAACTTGACCAACGTATCGGATTTCCCGCGGATTAGACGAATTGGTAGCCCAATCCCTGAGTTCGACCTCGGTAATTACTTACCGTGTTTCTTTTATTACTTGCGACGACCCGGTACACTTGCCGGCATCACAACAGGTGGCAAACACCATATCGACTAAAGGGGCATCAGAAAGGATCCTCGTGATGTTGTTGGTTTTTAAAATTGTTGGCGTTTGATATTTATCAATTTCGTGGGGTACTCGATGGTGTGGTGAGGATGTGGGTGCGCGGCTCCTCGACCTTTTCTGAGGATGGACGTGGGGTTAGGTGATGCCTTCCGGGACGAAACCGAAGCACCAAGAGACAGGTTATCGTCCTGAAGTGGCCTTGGAATGGGTGGCAAACACCAGATTGACTGAAGGCGCATCGGCAAGGATCCTCGTGATGTTGTTGGTTTTTAAAATTATTGGCTTTCGATATTTATCCATTTCGTAGGGTACTCGATGGTGTGGGGAGGATGTGGGTGCGCGACTCCTCGACCTTTTCTGTGGATGGACGTGCTGTTAGATGATGTGTTTGGGAACGGAGCCGAAGCACCAAGAGACGGGTGATTGTCCTGAAGTGGTCTTGGAAGTGGTGGCAAACACCCGATCGGCTAAAGGCGCATCGGAAAGGATCCTCGTGATATTATTTTTTTAAAATATTGGCTTTCGATATTTATCAATTTCGTGTGGTACTCGATGGTGTGAAGAGGTTGTGGGTACGAGGCTCCTCGACCATGGTTGTGGATGGATGTGGTGTTAGGTGATGCCGTCCGGGGCGGAGTCGAAGCACTAAGAGACGAGTGACCGTCCTGAAGTTGCCTTAGAAGGGGAGGCAAACAAAAGATCGGCTGAAGGCACATCGGAAATTATCCTTGGGATGTTGTTGGTTTTTAAAAATGTTGGCTTTTGATATTTATTAATTTCGTGGGGTACTCGAAGGTGTGGGTGGCTGTGGGTGTGCGGCTCCTCAACCTTGATTATGGATGGACGTGGTGTTAGGTGATGCCTTCCGGGGCGGAGTCGATGCACCAAGAGACGGGTGACCGTCTTGAAGTGGTCTTGGATGGGGTGGCAAACACCAGATCGACTGAAGGCGCATCGGAAAGGATCCTCGTGATGTCATTGGTTTTTAAAAATATTGGCTTTCGATATTTATAAATTTCGTGGGGTAGTCGATGGTGTGGTGAGGCTGTGGGTGCGCGACTCCTCGAAGTTTTCTGTGAATGGACGTGGTGTTAGGTGATGTCTTTCGGGACAGAGCTGAAGCACCAAGAGACAGGTGATCGTCCTGAAGTGGTCTTGGAAGTGGGTGCAAACACCAGATCGGCTAAAGGCACACCGGAAAGGATCCACGTGATGTTATTGGTATTTAAAAATATTGGCTTTCGATAATTATCAATTTCGTGGGGTACTCGATGGTGTGGAGAGGTTGTGGGTGCGCGGCTCCTCGACCATGGTTGTGGATGGACGTGGTATTAGGTGATGCCTTCTGGGGCGGAGTCGAAGCACCAAAAGACGGGTGATCGTCCTGAAGTGGGCTTCGAAGGGGTGGCAAACACCAGATCTACTGAAGGCGCATCGGAAAGGATCCTCGTGATGTTGTTTGTTTTTAAAAATGTTGACCTTCGGTATTTATCAATTTCGTGGGGTACTCGATGGTGTGGTGAGGCTGTGGGTGCGTGGCTCCTCGACCTTTTCTGTGGACGGACGTGGTGTCAGGTGATGTCTTTCGGGGGCGGAGCTGAAGCACCAAGAGACGGGTGATCGTCCTGAAGTGGCCTTGGAAGTTTTGGCAAACACCAGATCGACTGAAGGCGCATCGGAAAGGATCCTCTAGATGCTATTGGTTTTTAAAAATATTGGCATTCGATATTTATCAATTTCGTGGGGTACTAGATGGTATGGAGAGGTTATGCGTGCGCGGCTCCACGACCTATTCTGTGGATGGACATGGTGTTAGGTGATGCCTCCCGGGACGGAGTCGAAGCACCAAGAGACAGGTGATCTTCCTGAAGTTGCCTTGGAAGTGGTGGTAAACACCAGATCGACTGAAGGCACATCGGAAATGATCATTGTGATGTTAGTTTGTAAATATGTTGGCTTTCGATATTTATCAATTTCAAGGGGTACTCGAAGGTGTGGTAAGGTTGTGGGTACGTGGCTTCTCGACCATGATTGTGGATGGACGTGGTGTTAGGTGATGTCTTTCGGGGCGGAGCCTAAGCACCAAGAGATGGGTGATCGTCCTGAAGTGGCCATGGATGTGGTGGAAAATACCAGATCGACTGAAGGCGCATCGGAAAGGATCCTCGTGATGTTATTGGTTTTTAAAAATATTGGCTTTTGATATTTATCAATATTGTGGGGTACTCGATGGTGTGGTGAGGATGTGGATACACGGCTGCTCGACCTTGGCTGTGGATGGACGTGGTATTAGGTGATTCCTTCCGGGCCGTAGCCGAAGCATCAAGAGACGGGTGATCGTCCTGAAGTGGTCTTGGAAGGGGTAGCAAACACCAGATCGACTGAAGGCGCATCGGAAAGGATCCTCGTGATGTTGTTGGTTTTTAAAAATGTTGGCTTTCGATATTTATCAATTTCGTGGGTTATTCGATGGTGTGGAGAGGTTGTGGGTGCCCGAAACGTCGACCATGGTTGTCGATGGACGTGGTGTTAGGTGATTCCATCAGGGGCGGAGTCGAAGCACCAAGACACGGGTGATCATCCTGAAGTGGCCTTGGAAGGGGAGGCAAACACAAGATCGGCTGAAGGCACATCGAAAATCATCCTTATGATGTTGTTGGTTTTTAAAAATGTTGGCTTTCGATATTTATCAATTTCGTGGGGAACTCGAAGTTGTGGTGAGGCTGTGGGTGCACGGCTCCTCGACCTTGATTGTGGATGGACGTGGTGTTAGGTGATGCCTTCCGGGACGGTTCAGAAGCACCAAGAGACGGGTGATCTTCCTGAAGTGGCCTTGGAAGGGGTGGCAAACACCAGATCGGCTGAAGGCGCATCCGAATGGACCCTCGTGATGGTGTTGGTTTTCAAAAGTTTTGGCTTTCGATATTTATCAATATTGTGGGGTACTCGATGGTGTGGTGAGGCTGTGGATGCACGGCTGCTCGACCTTGGCTGTGGATGGACGTGGTGTTAGGTGATGCCTTCCGGGGTGGAGTCGACGCACCAAGAGACAGGTGATCGTCCTGAAGTGGCCTTGGAAGGGGTGGTAAACACCAGATCGACTGAAGGCACATCGGAAATGATCCTTGCAATGTTGTTAGTTTCTAAAAATGTTGGCTTTCGATATTTATCAATTTCGTGGGGTACTCGAAGTTGTGGTGAGGCTGTGGGTGCGCGGCTTCTCGACCTTGATTGTGGATGGACGTGGTGTTAGGTGATGCCTTTCGGGACGGCGCCGAAGCACAAAGAGACAGGTGATCATCCGGAAGTGGTCTTGGAAGGGGTGGCAAACACCAGATCGACTGAAGGAGCATCGAAAAGGATCCTCGTGATGTTGTTGGTTTTTAAAAATGTTGGCTTTCGATATTTATCAATTTCGTGGGGTACTCAATTGGTTGGTGAGACTATGGGTGCGCGGCTCCTTGACCTTTTATGTGGATGGACGTGGTGTTAGGTGATGTCTTTAGTGGCGGAGCTGAAGGACCAAGAGACAGGTGATCATCCTGAAGGGGCCTTGGAAGTGGTTACAAACACTAGATCGGTCGAAGGCGCATCTGAAAGTACCTCGTGATGTTTTTGGTTTGTAAAAATATTGGCTTTCGATATTTATCAATTTCGTGCGGTACTATATGGTGTGGAGTGGTTGTGGGTGCGCGGCTCCTCCACCATGGTTGTGGATGGACGTGGTTTTAGGTGATGCCTTCCGGGACGACGTCGAAGCACCAAGAGACGGGTGATCGTCCTGAAGTGGTCTTGGAAGGGGTGGCAAACAACAGATCGACTGAAGGCGCATCGGAAAGGATCCTCGCGATGTTGTTTGTTTTTTAAAATGATAGTTTTTGTAATTTATCAATTTCGCCGGGTACTCGATGGTATGGCGAGGCTGTAGCTGCCTGGCTCCTCGACCTTGGTTGTGGAGGATGGTGGTGTTTGTTGATGCCTTCCTTGGGGGATCCAAGCACCAAGATACGGGTGATCGTCCCGAAGTGTCCTTGAAATGGGTGGAAAACACCAGATCGGCTGAAGGCGCATTGGAAAGGATCCTCGCGATATTGTTGGTTTTTGAAAATGATGGCTTTCGACATTTATCAATTTCGTGGGGTACTCGATGGTGTGGCGATGCTGTGGGTGCGCGGCTCCTTGACCTTGGTTGTGGATGGACGTGGTGTAAGGTGATGCCGTCCGTGGCGGAGCCGAAGCACCAAGAGATGGGTGATCATCCTGAAGTGGCCTTGGAAGGGGTGGCAAACACCAGATCGAATGAAGGTGCGTCGGAGAAGATCGTCGTGATGTTGTTGGTTTTTAAAAATGTTGGCTTTCGATATTTATCAATTTCGTGGGGTACTCGATGGTGTGGTGAGGCTGTGGGTACGCGGCTCCTCGACCTTTTGTATGGATGGACGTGGTGTTAGGTGATGTATTTCGGGGCGGAGCTGAAGCACCTAGAGAAGGGTGACACGCTACCGCGCACGCGTCAAAAAGTGAGTGATTGGAAAAGTATGTAGCGAGGGAGCGACAACTCGAGTATCGTCTCACGAGGACTCTTGGGTCGTTGTTAACAGAAAAATCAGTATTGGGGGGGGGGGGGGTTGGAATTAAAGATGCAATTAAGAAAACGTTAAGAAAAACAGAGCAAACAAATGATTATCTATAAGCTAAAAACGATTAACCTACTATTTCGGTTTCCCACTATCATTGATTCATATAATTCCAAGCCCTAAGCGGATTCTAATCCCTGTTCGATTGTAGCAGCAATTAACAAGCGAAATTGTCACTACGAGACATATATTCCTAATTACTGAATTATGCAAACGGGGTGAAGCCCTCGTGAATTAAGCAAACACGAATGAACACACGTGAATTAAGCAAACACGATTAAGTATAGGAACACAGAATCATCGAAACAAATCAATACTAATTCAATACAATCCTGAATTAAGCAAACAGAACATATAGAGCAATATTAACAGAGGATAGCATTAAGTTTAGGAATTACAGAACCTCAAGTGTCGGCGGAACCCGATTACAGCAGATTAATCAAAGGAGACTAGTTCTCCATTACAAACATAAACCCTAAACCTAATTCGCAGCCGCACTATGATCAAAAGTCTGGATCCTTTTTCTGTCTGTTGGGCTTCTGTTTTATAGAGAGGCTGCACGTCACGGCCGTGATGACCGTCATGGCCAGGCCGTGATTGCTTCTGCCAAGGGCGCCAGTTCAAATTCTTGTCTGTCACGGCCGTGACCATTGTCACGGCTAGGCCGTGATGCATTCTGACTTTGGGTGCTGATCTGTCACGGTCGTGACCCCCATCACGGCTAGGCCGTGATCAATTCTATTCTTCATTGTCTTCCCATCACGCCCGTGATGGGCATCACGGCCTGGCCATGATCCTCTCTGATCTCTCTAGTCTTCTCATCACGGTCGTGACCATTGTCACGGCTAGGCCGTGATGCTTTCTTACTTCAGGGTCTTCATATCACGCCCGTGATAGGCATCACGACCCGACCGTGATGCTTTCTGTCCTTCCCTTCATGCTCTCCTTATTAGCCTGAAAACATGAGATAGCAATAAGTGCCTTATTTGACTCAAAACTGGCTAAATTATCCTAAAACTACTTAAGGGACTCAAAACCTTGCTTGAGGACAATCAAGTCTAATTTGGGCGAAAACGAGATATAATTAACACAAAACCACGGTCATACTAGTCATAAAACTAGATGAGCCAGAGGCTGTTCAAAATACCCTAAACTTGAACTTTGCTTGTCCCCAAGCGAACTAAAACTCAAAAAGACTCAAGACTTGGCAAGCTTAAAGGATTCAATCAATTTCGCTCAGATTTCAAGCAATTCATCAAAAAAAAAAAATTCCTTCAATGTTCCCCCATTTTCAACAATGTAATCCCCACAATCATTTACTCTAAACCTTTGAGAATTTCGTCATTCAAGCAATCATTAATCCAAGCAAGGGATCTAAGTTACACACAAAAGGGAGATCACCAAATTCAAACAATTGCCTTCCTCACAAGGGCATTTAACATTTCACTCAATCGCTCAATTTTTGTCTAGGCTATCAACTTTTTACTCAATTCACATTTCAAGACCACTTCGCATGAATTTGATTTTCATCTCAATCAAGGTTCCCACGAAAACCTGCATGCAACATCAAGAGGTCTTTTAAAGGCTGTAATAGGGCCTAGTTAAGGGTAGGATATTCAAAGGTACTAGGCTTAAGACCCTAGGAACTAAGAGAGCGTGAGAATTTTGATACATTGAATTTCCACTCAAGTTCCTTTTTCATTTTTCCTTATGCGTTTGGTGACTACAACCTTTTTCCCTTGATACCATTTTTTTTTTCTGTTTTGCCCCTTTTCTTTTGGCAATTCTTCTTCTTTTTCTCTTTTTTTTTATTCTTGCCTTTGGCTTCAACCTTTATGCTTTTCTTTTTCTCAACCCAGAATGGCATATCACACCTTGTAGCCACCCCAAACTTAGTTTCTTACAAACCTTCTCTTGCTCATGCTCTCCTAATCCTAAGATCGGGTTAACATGGTTTTTCCAGATTTTGGCTCATAACATAGGGTTATCAAGAAACAATAGGCTTATTAGGCTCAATCGGGCTAACTAGGGAACATGCATTAGGGGTGGTTCAATTTAGGCCAAGTAGCTAATTCAAAGAAAATTGCCTAAATCATATGATGCAATCACATAAACATACAAACCAAGAAGAGACTCAAGCAAATTCGGGAAAGTGCAACTTGAAAGCGTTTCACACAGTTAGAACATGTTGGAGGCTCAAATTCCTCACCTGGACATTTTGCAACTGTTTGACCGAGAATCAATCCCTAGTGTGTGCATCACTTCACCCCAAACTTATCATAAATTATGCAATCATAACAGAATATCTCGAAGTTTAATTTTCAATTTTTCACATGGGGATCAATTCTCAATTTTCAAAACCTAGGGGGAAATCATAAACAGTCAACACATATCATGCAATCCATCTATGCAAAATTTGATCAAAAACCAACAAGCTCACCGACACAAGACTCACACACATACTCTTGATCTTCTCAAATTATTCAAGAGCTAAAAGAAAACAAAACAGAAACAAAGCAAGGATGATTAAAAAGAGTAAGGTTTAGAGAAAACTCATGGTGGTGGTTCCACCAGGATCCCACTATCTATGATACAATGGCCACAAAATGCTCAAAGTACGATATGATCCTCCCGGATCCTATGGCATGCAGCATGAATATGAAGTGGGCACTTGACAATCATGGTGACTTCGCCAAGTGCGGTGGACTTCTCACTCCCTCTTGGGTCAAAGATGACCTCCTTGTCAACAAAGTCCTCCCAATAAAAATGGGATTCAACCTCTTGTACTGGCCACAGTGCCTTCAAATTTAAGGATGAAAAATCCAGTCTCTCAGGCAGAGGCTTGAACTCCATTGCTGGTTGTTCCACAATGGGAGGTGATGAACAAGTGGGGAGGGCTCCGGTCACTTCCCACTTACGATCTTCATTCACTACACTAACAAATCCATCACCTGCTATACATGCAGAAATCTCAGCACACACCACACAAGGGTTAGTGTTAGTACAGTCAGCACATATAGTACAACAAACTGAATCAGAAAAGGCTTGAATGCCTGGAAATTCAACACACAGTTCATCAGCAATAGTGTTCTTGACATTATTATTATCAAAATCATGTTCAAAAGAAGTATTGTCAAGAACAACTATTTGTGAATATGTGTGTCCTTCAAGGAGATGTTGAGTTTGCAGTGTAGCCGAGGCGGAGGCAATGTGACCAATCTCAGTGGCCAACTTCTGAAAATCTGCTTCTATCCTCTATTGGTCTTCATCAATTTGAGCGGCCAACTTCTGAAAATCAGCTTTTGTCCTCTGTTGGAATTGAAGATTGTGTTCTGCCATTTGTTACACTAATTCCTCCAAAATGAGTTGGGCTAGTGTAGGGTCAGACTGATATTGCTGCTCGTGTATAGTCATTTGATGCACTAAAGAAGCTATCTCATCCAAGATGCCCTGACCTCCACCATGTTGGCCAGAATAATCATTCACTCCGTTCATGCCAAAACCACTACTAAACTCATAACCTCCAGCAAAGTTAGGATAATATATGCATGGCTCATAATCAACATAAGGCATATAATCTTGCATATAGTTATCCATGGGAAGTACTAAGGTTCATAACCAGACAAAGCAGCCACAACTAATTCAGCAATGCAAAGTTTTTTGTTTTTTTTTTTTGTAATAACAACAAGAGTCCCCGGCAACGGCGCCAATTTTGACACGCTGTCGCGCACGCGTCAAAAAGCGAGTGATTGGAAAAGTATGTAGCGAGGGAGCGACAACACGAGTATCGTCTCACAAGGACTCTTGGGTCGTTGTTAACATAAAAATCAGTATTGGGGGGGGGGGGGGGGGGTTGGAATTAAAGATGCAATTAAGAAAACGTTAAGAAAAGCAGAGCAAACAAATGATTATCTATAAGCTAAAAACGATTAACCTACTGTTTCGGTTTCCCACTATCATATAATTCCAAGCCCTAAGCGGATTCTAATCCCTTTTCGATTGCAGTAGCAATTAACAAGCGAAATTGACACTACTAGACATATATTCCTAATTCCCGAATTAAGCAAACGGGGTGAAGCCCTCGTGAATTAAGAAAACACGAATGAACACACGTGAATTAAGCAAACGCGATTAAGTATAGGAACACACAATCATCGAAAAAAATAATACTAATTCTATACAATCCTGAATTAAGCAAACAGAACATATCGAACAATATTGAAAGAGAATAGCATTAAGTTTAGGAATTACAGAACCTCAAGTGTCGGCGGAACCCGATTACAGTAGATTAATCAAAGGAGACTAGTTCTCCATTACAAACATAAACCCTAAACCTAATTCGCAGCCGCACTATATGATAAAAATTCTGGATCTTTTCT
>CM061068.1:61354457-61439613 GCA_030762895.1 Sophora flavescens | reverse complement strand
AATTTTAAAAACCAACACCATAACGGGGATCCTTTTCGATGCGCCTTCAGCTGATCTGGTGTTTGCCACCCCTTCTAAGGCGACATCAGGACGATCACTCGTCTCTTGGTTCTTCGGCGCTGTCGCGGAAGGCATCACCTAACTCCACGTCCATCCACAATCAAGGTCAAGGAGCCGCGTACCCACAGCCTTACCACACCTTCGAGTACACCACGAAATTGATAAATATCGAAAGCCACCATTTTTAAAAACCAACAACATCGCAAGGATTATTTCCGATGTGCCTTCAACCGATCTGGTGTTTGCCACCCATTCCAAGGCAACTTCAGGACGATCACCCGTCTCTTGGTGCTTCAACTCCTCCATGGAAGGCATCACCTAACACCACATCCATCCATAACCATGGTCGAGAAGACGCGAACCCACAACCCCTCCACACCATCTGGTACCCCACGAAATTGTTACATATCGAAAGTCAATATTTTTTAAAAACCAATAAAATCACAAGGATCCTTTCCGATGCGCCTTCAGCAGATCTGGTGTTTGCCACCACTCCAAGGCCACTTCAGGACGATCACCCGTCTCTTGGAGCTTCAGCTCTGCCCCTAAAGACATCACCTAACACCACGTCCATCCACAAAAGGTCGAGGAGTCGTGCACCCACAACCTCACCACACCATCGAGTACCCCACGAAATTGATAAATATCGAAATCCAGCAATTTTAAAAACCAACAATATCACGAGGATCTTTTCCGATGCCCCTTCAGTCGATCTGGTGTTTGGCACCCCTTCCAAGACCACTTCATGATCTTCACCCGTCTCTTGGTGCTTCGGTTTTGCCCCGGAAGGCATCACCTAACACCACGTCTATCCACAGCCTCACCACTCCATCGAGTACCCCACAATATTGATAAATATCGAAAGCCAACACTTTTAAAAACCAACACCATAACGAGGATCCTTTCCGACGCACCTTCAGCTGATCTGGTGTTTGCCACCCCTTCTAAGGCCACATCAGGACGATCACTCGTCTCTTGGTGCTTCGACGCCGTCCCGGAAGGCATCACCTAACTCCACTTCCATCCACAATCAAGGTCGAGGAGCCGCGTACCCACAACCTTACCACACCTTCGAGTACCCCACGAAATTGATAAATATAGGAAGCCACCATTTTAAAAAACCAACAACATCGCAAGGATTATTTCCTTTGTGCCTTCAGCCGATCTGGTGTTTGCCACCCATTCCAAGGCAACTTCAGGACAATCACCCATCTCTTGGTGCTTCAACTCCGCCACAGAAGGCATCACCTAACCCCACGTCCATCCACAACCATGGTCGAGGAGCCGCGCACCCACAACCCCTCCACACCATCCGGTACACCACGAAATTGATACATATCAAAAGCCAATATTTTTAAAAACCAATAAAATCACGAGGATCCTTTCCGATATGCCTTCAGCAGATCTGGTGTTTGCCACCACTTCCAAGGCCACTTTAGGACGATCACCTGTCTCTTGGTGCTTCAGCTCCGCCCCTAAAGACATCACCTAACACCACGTCAATCCACAAAAGGTCGAGGAGTCGTGCACCCACAGCCTCACCACACCATCGAGTACCCCAAGAAATTGATAATTATCGAAGCCAATAATTTAAAAACCAACAACATCAAGAGGATCCTTTCCGATGCCCCTTTAGTCGATATGGTGTTTGCCACCCCTTCCAAGACCACTTCAGGATCTTCACCCGTCTCTTGGTGCTTTGGCTTTGCCCCGGAAGGTATCACCTAACACCACGTCCATCCACAGCCTCACTACACCATCGAGTACCCCACAATATTGATAAATATCGAAAGGTAACACTTTTTAAAACCAACACCATCACGTGGATCCTTTCCGATGAGCCTTCAGATGATCTGGTGGTTGCCACTCCTTCTAAGGCCACATAAGGACGATCACTCGTCTCTTGGTGCTTCGGTGCAGTCCCGAAAGGCATCACCTAACTCCACGTCCATCCACAATCAAGGTCGAGGAACCGCGCACCCACAACCTTACCATACCTTCTAGTACTCCACGAAATTGATAAATATCGAAAGCCACCATTTTTAAAAACCAACAACATCGTAAGGATTATTTTCGATGTACCTTCAGTCGATCTGTTGTTTGCCACCCATTCACTAGTGCAATAAGTGCTTTTTACGTCAGTTAAAATTGATTTTTTACGTCAGAATACTGACTGACGTAAATACAGCTGACGTTAAAAGTTAAACTTTTAACATCAGTTGAGAACCGACGTTAAATATAACACTATTAACGTCGGTTCTTTAACACAACTGACGTTAATTTTGTCAAAACTAACGTCAGTTCTTTAACAAAACTGACGTGAATTTTGTTAAAACTAACGTCAATTGTTATCAAGAACTGACGTTAATGGTCTTAATTTTAACGTCAGTTGTAATAAACAACCGACGTTAATAGTGTACTGTATATTTTATAAAATACTATTAACGTCAGTTGTATGATAAAACTGACGTTAATAGTATTTTTTTTAAATTCAGTTTTAAAATATCACTCCCCTTAGCTATCCCTGCATTCAGTAAATATCCCATAACAACAGAATATCACACACATTCTGAGAATTGCAAAGGAAAAATGGAACAATGATCCATATGTATTCCTGTTCAGAAACAATATATATTTATTAACATAGGTTATAACTCAAAATAAATACAGAAATATAAATAAAAATAAATGTATACTAAGTTTAAACTACCTATATCAATATCCCTTTGCGATGATCATCACGAGTGGCATGTACATCGTCCACCTGTGTCTCCTCGATTATAGTAGGCATGTTTGTTGAAAAAGAAGGAGTCTCAGGAATATCAAGATTTGAATCTTCATTTTCATCACTACCATTATACATGCTTTTTCCTTGGAGAACCAGGGACAACCTTTTGTTAGAAGGATCAGTGATGTAGAACACTTGCTTTGCTTGGGAAGCCATTATGAAAGGCTCATTTATATGACCTAACTTGTTGAGGTCCACCAATGTGAACCCCAATTCGTCGGTTTGTACACCACCGTTACTATCAACCCACTTACATTTAAATACCGGCACCGTAAGCTTAGTGTAATCGAGCACCCAAATATCTTCAATATATCCAAAGTAAGGTCTCGGTGCTGTAACAGGTTTTGTGTCTTTTGCAATAGAGAAGTGCATTGCTTCGGTCACGATCATAACCCCACTATTTTGCATGGTACTCTTGTTATCTTGTTCCTTTGTATAAAAGGAAAAGTTATTTATATCATATCCGCTCCAACATATGACGTTGAAGCTAGGCCCACGTGCTAGCCATCTTACGTCATCAGAAGCAGTACTACCATCCTTAAGCATTTCTTCCTTGAACCATGGTAAGAAAGTCTTGTTATGCTTGTTCAACAACCACCTTTCGCTCATTCGAGGGTTTTCTTGATTGACTTTTCTTTTATGTTCAAATAAGAAAGGCTGAACACATTCGATGTTGTTCAATACATACAAATGTGCTTGAAGCACTTCCTCCCGATCCTTCCTATTAATTCTTAATCCATGTGTACCCTTACCTTGACATCTAATATCATCATGTCGAGGCTTAGGAACCCCTATAGGATCCGTGTTATGAAGGTAGTCCGAACAAAACTCAATAGCTTCTTCTGCAACATACCTTTGAACAATAGATGCTTCCGTACGATTAGGATTCTTCACGTACCCTTTCAAGATCTTCATGTAGCGCTCAACTGGGTACATCCATCTCAGAAAAACCGGCCCACATAATCTAATCTCCCTCACCAAATGAACAATTAAGTGAACCATTATGTCGAAAAAGGAAGGAGGAAAATACATCTCCAATTGGCACAAGATTGTAGCAGCCTCAACTTCCAAGTCATCCAACATACGGGGGTCAACGAATTTGCTACATATAGAATTGAAGAATGAGCACAACCGAGTAATGGCATGTCTCACATTTTTTTTGTATCAATACCACAAATAGCAACTGGCAGAAGTTGTTGCATCAAGATGTGACAATCATGAGACTTCAAGCCAACCAATTTAAGATCACTAGACACAAGCCTCTTCATATTTGAAGAGTAACCATGTGGAACTTTGATGCCCTGAAGACACCCGCAGAAACTTTGTCTCTTTTTTTTTTGACAAAGTATGACATGCTGGCGGCAAATAAGTCTGCTTACCATCCTCAACAACTGGAGCTAACTGCTCTCGTATACCCATAGCAACGAGGTCGAGACGAGCATTCACACCATCCTTTGTCTTGCCCTGAATGTTGAGAAGCGTCCCGATCACACTATCACACACATTTTTCTCCACATGCATCACATCAATGCAGTGTCTGACATCAAGCTTATGCCAGTATGGAATATCAAAGAATATCGACCTCTTCTTCCATATGTTTTTCTCAGCAGCTTTACCTTTCTTTTTGGACTTGCCGAATATAACATCGATGTCCTTTACCCTCTGATAAACCTGCTCTCCAATTATGGCCGCCGGTGCTTCTTCTGTCTCTTGGCATCCATTAAAAGCTTTTTTCATCTTACGATATGGGTGATCACGTCTAAGAAATCTTTGATGCCCAAGGTAAACCGTCTTCTTTCCATGATGCAACTGAGTGTAGCATGTGCCTTCTTCACATATAGGGCATGCTTTATGCCCCTTGACACTGTACCCGGACAAGTTACCGTATGCTGGAAAGTCGTTGATGGTGAAAAATAACATGGCACGAAGCTTGAAAGTCTCATGAGAATACCCATCAACTACATCAACACCTTCCACCCACAGTGTTTTCAAGTCTTCAATCAAGGGACATAGATAAACATCTAAGTCATTTCCCGGTTGCTTTGGGCCCGAAATCATCATAGACAACATCATGTATTTGCGCTTCATGCACAACCAACGGGGCATGTTGTAAATTACCAACAAAACAGGCCATGAACTATGAATACTACTCATGTTACCATAAGGATTCATTCCATCCGTGGCAAGTCCAAGCCTTAGGTTTCTTGGCTCATCGGCGAAACCCGGAAACATAGTATCGATATTCTTCCATTGAATAGAATTAGCAGGGTAACGAACCTTTCCATCACGTTTCCTCTCATCATTATGCCATCTAAGATTCTTCGCATCTTTCGCATTGGCAAACAATCACTTGAACCTTGGGATTATTGGAAGATACCACAACACCTTCGCAGGAGGACCCTTTTTTCTCACATCATCAAGATCATCATCATCATCACCACCCTTCACTTTGTATCGTGATAACCCACATTTGGGGCAATCGTGATTGTCTTCATGAACACCGATGTACAATATGCAATCATTGGGGCATGTGTGTATCTTCTTATACTCCATACCCATAGGACACAATACCTTCTTGGCCTCATAGTTACGGTCAGGCAATGTGTTGTCCTCTGGAAGCAAGTCTTTCAACACTTCAAGCAATTCCGTGAAGCTTTTATCGGTCCAACCATTTCTCGCCTTCACACAAACCAATTTTAGCACCGCCGACAACCGTGTATGAGTAGTACACCCTTGATATAAAGGCTTATCCGCATCACCGCACAACCTATCATACACATGAGCTCGATGAAAAGATTCTTGTCCAATATCACGGATCATGTCCTCTACTCGATCATCATCCATATCTACGTCAACGTCCTCACTTTGGGAGACACTCGCCGTACTACTCAACAACACATCACCATGCCATATCCATCTTGTATAACTCAAGCAAATCCCTTCACAAATCAAATGAGTACGTATATCCTTCACCGTACATTTCCTCGTATTCAAACACTTGACACAAGGACAACAGAACATTCCATTACTATTAGGAACATTCCTTTGAGAAAATTCTATAAATTCTCCCACCCCCTTCAAATACTCAGTACTAGTACGCTTACAAACCATCCAACTACGATCCATAACTAGATAGGTCCTATAGACATACAAAACATATATCCAATATAAGGACAATACGGGAGATTGAAAACTATAGTTTTTGAAGATTGCCAAGCACTGGTCACGGCCTGGCAGTGATGTCCATCACGGCCGTAACGTTCCAACTGAACCATACCATGCCATCACAGGCAGAACTGATCACGGCCTAGCCGTGATGAGCATCACGGCCATGACAGATCAACCACCAGAGCAACATGCACTCAAAACGAAAAATAGAGACGTACATTCCAAACAACTCAAACTCACGGTTTCAAGTTTCAACTACTGAGACTACAGTTTCAACATACACTCAAAACCAAAAATACAAAAATGTTCCCTAAATACTCACCAGAAATAGGTGCTCGCGTGGTGGTGGGGAGGGGAGCTCGAGAGGTGGCCAACGTTTGATGTGGTTACTGAGAGCAGAGGGACAAGGAGAGTTAGTGCGCTGGAAGGGGAAACAGAGATGTCAAGTTATTGCAAAGAATGAATGGAAAGAAAGAGTTAGGGTTAATAGTGTACCTCACGGTGGTGGCGAAGAAGCCCTCACGGTGGTTGCGGTGGAGATGAGCTCGCGATTAGGGTTCTGTGCTGGGTGAGAGTGAGAGTGAGGGTTGAGAGTGAACTAGGGTTGAGCGTGATGAAAAGAGAAATGAGACGTACGTACAGAGCAAAGTGTTGAAGGCGCGCGGGTGTAAACATTATAATCAAAATAAAACAACATTTAACGTCAGTTGTATTAAACAACTGACGTTAAAAGTAATTGTTTAACGTCAGTTGTATTAAAAAACCGACGTTAAATATTAATATTTTTTTAAAAACACTTTTAACCTCAGTTATTGAATACAACTGACGTTAAAAGTGATGTGTAAAAATCATTCTCTATATAAAGTACCATTCTTCTGTATCAGTCTGTAATACTGCCTCTTCTTTTCCTCTATATTTCTATTCCTTCACAAAATGGCTCTGAGACCTTTGTTATTTCTTCCTATACCTAGACTTAAAAGTCTCTGTCTTAATGGTCAAAAATCTTCTGAGGTTGTGTAAATCACATTACATGGATGGTAAAGTTGAGTAAATCACGTAATGTGATTCCCTCACTTTATTTCATCCCAGTCATCCCTTTCACTCTGCTTTGGCTGCAAGTGACTGTGGAATTCAAGTGAGGGAGGAGATGCATCCATTTGAATTTATGAGGACAGGACTGAGAAGAAAATGATGTTGAAGCAGAAACTTTTTTATATTTTAGGGCTATGTTGCAGAAGTTTTTTATCTTTTAATCATGTAATTAATTGTCACTTATGAACGCTTCAATGAGATACATATATAACTTGTTTTATGTTAAGTGTTTATTTATCTTAATTTGCACAAGAATTTGTTTACTAATTCAAGCTAATTAATTAAGATTAAAAATAAACTTGTTTAAACGAAAAAGTTTAGAAATAAACTACACTATAGATGTGGATTGACTTGTGTTAAGAGTGACAACAGGGCATTTCAGATAGGGATATAGGATTATTTACGTCAGTTGTTTATTTAACTGAAGTAAAAATCACACTTTTAACGTCAGTTGTATAAACAACTGACGTTAAAAATAAATATTTTTTATTTTAAAAACACTTTTAACGTCAGTTTTATACAACAACTGACGTTAAAAGTGTATAAGTTTCTGCAAAAGCATTCATTCCTCACTGACTACGTACTCTGCTACTTAATTACCCATTACTGCTGTGCTACTTACCCATGCACATTGTAACCTATAATCCTCTTTATGAGCACTAAGTTTATACCTAGACTTAAAGGTCTATTTCTTCCCATTCCTTCGGGCGTTTTCTTTTCTGCACGTTATAATATATGACTGCCAACTCCCAATGCGCCTTGGAACCTAATGCTCTTAATGATCAATTTAATTTTTTAGCAACTTACGACGCCTAGTAACTTCATCCCCTACTCCTATAAATAGCTTCCTTCCTTCCTTTAATTTTTCTTCTTCACAATATGGCTCTGCCATGGAGATTAACTTCATCACTTTTTCTTCCTATACCTAGACTTAAAGGTCTCTGTCTTAATGGTCAAACAACTTCTGAGGTTGTGTAAATCGCATTACATGGGTGATAAGGGTGTGTAAATCGCATTATGTGAATTACACACATTATCATCCTTCCGGAGAATCAGCAGCTACAGTTCCAAAACTTCAGCTTTGGAACCAAGGAATATTGCTGAAACAGATCGAGTGCACCCTTCACTCTGCTTTGGCTCCAAATTGACTGTGGATTCAGATGGAGCATCAAGGACTTCAAGTAAGGGAGGAGATGCATCCATTGGAGTTTATGAGGACAGGACTGAGAAGAAAATGATGTTGAAGCAAAACCTTTTTTATATTTTAGTGCTATCTTGCGGAAATTTTTTATCTTTTAATCATGTAATTGTAACTTATGAATCGCTTCAATGAGATACGATTTGATTATACATATAACTTGTTTTATGTTAAGTGTTTATTTATTTTAATTTGCACAAGAATTTGTTTACTAATTCAAGCTAATTAATTAAGATTAAAAATAAACCTTTTTTAAAAAAAAATTAGAAATAAACTGCACTATATATGGTGTGATGATCTGCGTTAAGAGTGACAACAGGGAGATGACAACGAAAGAAAGATAGGAATGAGTTGATTATTTACGTCAGTTTTTTATTTAACTGAAGTAAAAATCACACTTTTAACGTCAGTTGTATAAACAACTGACGTTAAAAGTGTTAATAATCACTTTTAACGTCAGTTCATTAAACAACTGACGCAAATAGTGATTTAATATTTACAAAACTGCCACCGCCTCATTTTTAACGTCAAACATATGGTCAACTGACGTAAAACGTTCCCGTATATTACATTATTCCCACTAGTGATTCCAAGGCAACTTCAGGACGATCACCCGTCTCTTGGTGCTTCAACTCCGTCACGGAAGGCATCACCTAATACCACGTACATCCACAACCATGGTCGAGGAGCCACGCACCCACAATCCCTCCACACCATCCGGTACCCCACGAAATTGATACATATCGAAAGCCAGTATTTTTAAAATCCAATAAAATCACGAGGATCCTTTCCGATGCGCCTTCAGCAGATCTGGTGTTTGCCACCACTTCCAAGGCCACTTCAGGACGATCACCCATCTCTTGGTGCTTCGGCTCTGCCCCGGACGGCATCACCTTACACCACGTCCATCCACAACAAAGGTTAAGGAGCCGCGCACCCACAGCCTCACCACAACATCGAGTACCCCACGAAATTGATAAATATCGAAAGCCATCATTTTCAAAAACCAACAACATCACGAGGATCCTTTCAGATGCGCCTTCAGCCGATCTGGTGTTTTCCACCCATTTCAAGGCCACTTCGGGACGATCACCCGTCTCTTGGTGCTTGGCTCCACCACGGAAGGCATCAACAAACACCACCTTCATCCACAACCAAGGTCGAGGAGCCAGGTACCAACAACCTCGCCACACCATTGAGTACCCGGAGAAATTGATAAATATCAAAAACTATAATTTTAAAAAACAAACAACATCGCGAGGATCCTTTCCGATGCGCATTCAGTCGATCTGGTGTTTGCCACCCATTCCAAGACCACTTCAGGACGATCACCCGTATCTTGGTGCTTCGGCGTCGTCCCGGAAAGCATCACGTCCATCCACAATAGGGGTCGAGGAGCCGCGCACCCACAACCTCACCACACCATCGTGTACCCCCACGAAATTGATAAATATTGAAAGCCAACATTTTTAAGAACCAACATCACGAGGATCCTTTCTGATGTGCCTTCAGTCGATCTCGTGTTTGACACCCCTTCCAAGGCCACTTCAGGACAATCACATATCTCTTGGTGCTTCGTTTCCGTCCCGGAAGGCATCACCTAACACCACGTCCATCCACAGAAAAGGACGAGGAGCCGCGCACCCACAGCCTCACCACACTATCGAGTACCCCACGAAATTGATAAATATCGAAAGCCAACATTTTTAAAAATGAACAACATCACGAGGATCATTTCCGATGCGCCTTCAGTTGATCTGGTGTTTGCCACCCCGTCCAAAACCACTTCAGGATGATCGGCCGTCTCTTGGTGCTTCGGCTTCGCCGCGGAAGGCATCACCTAACACCACGTCCATCCACAGCCAAGGTCGAGCAGCCGTGCATCCACAGCCTCATCACACCATCGAGTACCCCATAATATTGATAAATATCAAAAGCCAACACTTTTAAAAACCAACACCATCACGAGGATCCTTTCCGATGCATCTTCAGCCGATCTGGTGTTTGCCACCCCTTCCAAGGCCACTTCAGGACGATCACTCGTCTCTTGGTGCTTCAGCATCGTCCCGGAAGGCATCATCTAACTCCACGTCCATCCACAATCAAGGTCGAGGAGCCGCACACCCACATCCTTACCACACCTTCGAGTACCCCACGAAATTGATAAATATCGAAAGCCAACATTTTTAAAAACCAACAACATCGCAAGGATTATTTCCGATGAACCTTCAGTCGATCTGGTGTTTGCCACCCCTTCCAAGGCAACTTCAGGACGATCACCCGTCTCTTGGTGCTTCAACTCCGCCCCAGAAGGCATCACCTAACACCACGTCCATCCACAACCATGGTCGAGGAGCCTCATACCCACAACCACACCACACCATCCAATGCTGCACAAAATTAATAAATATCGAAAGCCAATATTTTTAAAAACCAATAACATCACGAGGTACTTTCCGATGCGCCTTTAGCCGATCTGTTGTTTGCCACCACTTCCACGACCACTTCAGGACGAACACCCGTCTCTTGGTGCTTCAGCTCCGCCCCGGAAGACATCAACTAACACCACGTCCATCCACAGAAAAGGTCGTGGAGCCGCGCACCCATAGCCTCACCACACCATCAAGTACCCCATGAAATTGATAAATATTGAAAGCCAACATTTTTAAAAACCAACAACATCACGACGATCCTCTCCGACGCACCTTCAGTCGATCTGGTGTTTGCTCCCCTTCCAAGGCCACTTCAGGATGATGACCCATCTCTTGGTGCTTCGGCGCCGTCCCGGACGGCATCACCTTACACCACGTCCATCCACAATCAAGGTCGAGGAGCCGCTCACCCACAACATCACCACACCTTCCAGTACCCCACGAAATTGATAAATATCGAAAGCCAACATTTTTAAAAACCAACAACATCGCAAGGATCATTTCCGATGTGCCTTCATCCGATCTGGTGTTTTCCACCCATTTCAAGGACACTTCGGGACGATCACCCGTCTCTTGGTGCCTGGCTCCGACACGGAAGGCATCAACAAACATCACCTTCATCCACAACTAAGGTCGAGGAGCTAGGCACCTACAGCCTCGCCACACCATCGAGTACCCGACAAAATTGATAAATATTAAAACTATCATTTTCAAAAACAAACAACATCGCGATGATCCTTTCGGATGCGCCTTCAGTCGATTTGGTGTTTGACACCCCTTCCAAGATCACTTCAGGACGATCACCCGTCTCTCGGTGCTTCGGCGCTGTCCCGGAAGGCATCACCTAACACCACGTCCATCCACAACCAAGGTCGAGAAGCCGCGCACCCACAACCTTACCACACCTTCGAGTAGCCCGCGAAATTGATAAATATCGAAAGCCAACATTTTTAAAAACCAACAACATCGCAAAGATCATTTTCGATGTGCCTTCAGCCGATTTGGTATTTGACACCCCTTCCAAGGCAACTTCAAGATGATCGCCCGTCTCTTGGTGCTTCGACTCTGCCCCCGAAGGCATCACCTAACACCACGTCCATCCACAACCATGATCGAGGAGCCGCGCACCCACAACCACTCCACACCATCAAGTACCCCATGAAATTGATAAATATCGAAAGCCAATATTTTTAAAAACCAATAACACCACGAGGATCCATTCCGATGCACCTTAAGCCGATCTGGTGATTGCCACCACTTCCAAGGCCACTTCCGGATGATCACCCGTCTCTTGGTGCTTCAGCTCCGCCCCTAAAGACATCACCTAACACCACGTCCATCCATATAAAAGGTCGAGGAGCAACGCACCCACAGCTTCACCACACCATTGAGCACCCCACGAAATTGATAAATATCGAAAGCCAACTCTTTAAAAACCAACAACATCAGGAGGATCCTTTTCAATGCACCTTCAGTCGATCTGGTGTTTGCCACCCCTTCCAAGACCACTTCAGGATGATCACTCGTCAGTTGGTGCTTCGACGCCGTCCCGGAAGGCATCACCTAACACCACGTCCATCCACAATCAAGGTCGAGAAGCCGTGCACCCACAGCCTCACCACACCTTCGAGTACCCCACGAAATTGATAAATATCGAAGGCCAGCATTTTTAAAAACCAACAACATCGCAACGATCATTTCCGATGTGCCTTCAGCCGATTTGGTGTTTGCCACCCCTTCCAAGGCAACTTCGGGACGATCACCCGTCTCTTGGTGCTTCGACTCCACCCCGGAAGGCATCACCTAACACCATGTCCATCCACAACCATGGTCGAGGAGTCGCGCACCCACAACCTCTCCACACCATCAAGTACCCCACGAAATTGATAAATATCGAAAGACAATATTTTTAAAAACCAATAACATCACGAGGATCCTTTCTGATGCGCCTTCAGTCGATCTGGTATTTGCCACCACTTCCATGGCCACTTCAGGATGATCACCCGTCTCTTGGTGCTTCGGCTCCGCCGCGAAAGACATCATCTAACACCACGTCCATCCACAGAAAAGGTCGAGGAGCCGCGCACCCACAACCTCACCACACCATCGAGTACCCCACGAAATTGATAAATATCGAAAGCCAATATTTGTAAAAACCAATAACATCACGATGATTCTTTCCAATGCGCCCTCGGCCGATATGGTGTTTGCCACCACTTCCAAGGCCAATTCAGGACGATCACCCGTCTCTTGGTGCTTCGACTCCGCCCCGAAAGACGTCACCTAACACCACGTCCATCCACAGAAAAGGTCGAGGAGTCGTGCACCCACAGCCTCAGCACACCATAGAGTACCCCACGAAATTTATAAATTTCGAAAGCCAACATTTTTAAAAACCAACAACAACGCAAGGATCATTTCTGATGTGCCTTCAGCCGATCTGGTGTTTGCCACCCCTTCCAAGGCAACTTCAGGACGATCACCCGTCTCTTGGTGCTTCAACTCCGCCCCGGAAGGCATCCCCTAACACCACGTCCATCCACAACCATGGTCGAGGAGCCGCGCACCCACAGCCTCGCCACACCATCGAGTACCCCACGAAATTGATAACTATCGAAAGCCAACATTTTTAAAAACCAACAACAACGCAAGGATCCTTTCCGATGCGCCTTCAACCGATCCGGTGTTTGCCACCACTTCAACGGCCACATCAGGATGATCACCCGTCTCTTGGTGCTTCGACTATGCCCCATAAGGCATGACCTAACACCACGTCCATCCACAGAAATGGTGGAGGAGACGTGTACCCACAACCTCACCACAGCATCGAGTACCCCACAAAATCGATAAATATCGAAAGGTAACTTTTTTAAAAACCAACAACATCGCCAGGAACATTTCCAAAACTCCTTCGACCAATCCAGTTTTTGCCACCACTTTAAAGGCCTCTTCAGGACGATCACCCTTTGATAAGCCTCTGGCTCATCTAGTTTTATGACTAGTATGACCGTGGTTTCGTGCCAATTATATCTCGTTTTCTCCCAAATTAGACTTGATTGTCCTCAAGCAAGGTTTTGAGTCCCTTAAGTAGTTTTAGGATAATTTAGCCAGTTTTGAGTCAAATAAGGCACTTATTGCTATCTCATGATTTCAGGCTAATAAGGAGAGCATGAAGGGAAGGACAGAAAGCATCACGGCCTAGACGTGATGCCCATCACGGGCGTGATATGAAGACCCTGAAGTCAGAAAGCATCACGGCCTAGCCGTGACAATGGTCACGGCCGTGATGAGAAGACCAGAGAGATCAGAGAGGATCACGGCCTGGCCGTTATGCCCATCACGGGCGTGATGGGGGTCATGGCCGTGATAGATCAGCACCCAAAGTCAGAATGCATCACGGCCTAGCCGTGACGGACAAGAATTTGAACTCGCGCCCTTGGCAGAAGCAATCACGGCCTGGCCGTGATGGCCATCACGGACGTGACGCGCAACCTCTCTATAAAACAGAAGCGCGGCAGACAGAAAAAGGATCCAGACTTTTGATTATAGTGCGGCTGCGAATTAGGTATAGGGTTTATGTTTGTAATGGAGAACTAGTCTCCTTTGATTAATCTGCTATAATCGGGTTCCGCCGACACTTGAGGTTCTGCAATTCCTAAACTTATGCTATTCTCTTTCAATATCGTTCTATATGTTCTATTTGCTTAATTTAGGATTGTATAGAATTAGTATTGATTTGTTTCGATGATTGTGTGTTCCTATACTTAATCGCGTTTGCTTAATTCGCGTGTGTTCATTCGTGTTTGCTTATTTCACGAGGGCTTCACCCCGTTTGCTTAATTCAGGAATTAGGAATATATGTCTCGTAGTGTCAATTTCGCTTGTTAATTGCTGCTACAATAAAAAAAGGATTAGAATCGGCTTAGGGCTTGGAATTATATGAATCAATGATAGTGGGAAACCGAAACAGTAGGTTAATCGTTTTTAGCTTATAGATAATCATTTGTTTGCTCTGTTTTTCTTAACGTTTTCTTAATTGCATCTTTAATTCCAACCCCCCCACCCCCCCCAATACTGATTTTTCTGTTAACAACGACCCAAGAGTCCTTGTGAGACGATACTCGAGTTGTCTCTCCCTCGCTACATACTTTTCTAATCACTCGCTTTTTGAAGCGTGCGCGACAACGTGTCAAAATTGGCGTCGTTACCGGGGACTCTTGTTGTTATTAACAAAAAAAAAATTTTTACATTGCTGAATTAGTTGTTGCTGCTTTGTCTGGTTATGAACCTTAGTACTTCCCATGGATAACTATTTGCAAGATTATATGCCTTATGTTGATTATTAGCCATGCATATATTATCCTAACTTTGCTGGAGGTTATGAGTTTAGTAGTGGTTTTGGCATGAACGGAGTGAATGATTATTCTGGCCAACATGGTGGAGGTCAGGGCATCTTGGATGAGATAGCTTCTTTAGTGCATCAAATGACTATACGCGAGCAGCAATATCAGCCTGACCCTACACTAGCCCAACTCAGTCTGGAGGAATTAGTGCAACGAATGGCAGAACACAATCTTCAATTCCAACAGAGGACAAAAGCTGATTTTCAGAAGTTGGCCGCTCAAATTGATCAAGACCAATAGAGGATAGAAGCAGATTTTCAGAAGTTGGCCACTGAAATTGGTCACATTGCCTCCGCCTCGGCTACACTGCAAACTCAACATCTCCTTGAAGGACGCACATATTCACAAATAGTTGTTCTTGACAATACTTCTTTTGAACATGATTTTGATAATAATAATGTCAAGAACACTATTGCTGATGAACTGTGTGTTGAATTTCCAGACATTCAAGCCTTTTCTGATTCAGTTTGTTGTACTATATGTGCTGACTGTACTAACACTAACCCTTGTGTAGTGTGTGCTGAGATTTCTGCATGTATAGCAGGTGATGGATTTGTTAGTGCAGTGAATGAAGATCGTACATAAGTTGAAGCAGCACCAGTAGCCCTCCCCACTTGTTCATCACCTCCCACTGTGGAACAACCAGCAATGGAGTTCAAGCCTCTGCCTGAGAGACTGGATTTTTCATCCTTAAATTTGAAGGCACTATGGCCAGTACAAGAGGTTGAATCCCATTTTTATTGGGAGGACTTTGTTGACAAGGAGGTCATCTTTGACCCAAGAGGGAGTGAGAAGTCCGCCACACTTGGCGAAGTCACCATGATTGTCAAGTGCCCACTTTCATATTCATGCTGCATGCCATGGGATCCGGGAGGATCATATCGTACTTTGAGCATTCCGTGGCCGCTGCATCACAGACAGTGGGATCCTGGTGGAACCCCCTCATTGAGTTTTCTCTAAACCTTACTCTTTTTAATCATCCTTGCTTTGTTTCTGTTTTGTTTTCTTTTAGATCTTGAATAATTTGAGAAGATCAAGAGTATGTGTGTGAGTCTTGTGTCGGTGAGCTTGTTGGTTTTTGATCAAATTTTGCATAGATGGATTGCATGATATGTGTTGACTGTTGATGATTTCCCCCTAGGTTTTGAAAATTGAGAATAGATCCCCATGTGAAAAATTGAAAATTAAACTTTGAGATATTCTATTATGATTGCATGATTTATGATAAGTTTGGGGTGAAGGGATGCACACACTAGGGATTGAATCTCGGTCAAACAATTGCAAAATGTCCAGGTGAGGAATTTGAGCCTCCAACATGTTCTAACTGTGTGAAACACTTTCAAGTTCCACTTTCCCGAATTTGCTTGAGTCTCTTCTTGGTTTGCATGTTTATTTTATTGCATCAGATGATTTAGGCAATTTTCTTTGAATTAGCTACTTGGACTAAATTGAACCACCCCTGATGCATGTTCCCTAGTTAGCCCCATTGAGCCTAATAAGCCTATTGTTTCTTGATAACCCTATGTTATCAGCCAAAATCTGGAAAAACCATGTTAACCAGATCTTAGGATTAGGAGAGCATGGCCAAGAGAAGGTTTGTAAGAGACTAAGTTTGGGGTGGCTACAAGGTGTGATATGCCATTCTGGGTTGAGAAAAGCATAAAGGTTGAAGCCAAAGGCAAGAATAAAAAAAAAGAGAAAAAGAAGAAGAATTGCCAAAAGAAAAGGGGCAAAACAGAAAAAAAAAATGGTATCAAGGGAAAAAAGGTTGTAGTCACCCAACGCATAAGGAAAAATGGAAAAGGAACTTGAGTGGAAATTCAATGTATCAAAATGCTCACGCTCTCTTAGTTCCTAGGGTCTTAAGCCTAGTACCTTTGAATATCCTACCCTTAGCCAGGCCCTATTACAGCCTTTAAAAGACCTCTTGATGTTGCATGCATGTTTTCGTGGGAACCTTGATTGAGATGAAAATCAAATTCATGGGAAGTGCTCTTGAAATGTGAATTGAGTAAAAAGTTGATAGCCTAGACAAAAATTGAGCGATTGAGTGAAATGTTAAATGCCCTTGTGAGGAGGGCAATTGTTTGAATTTGGTGATCTCCCTTTTGTGTGTAACTTAGATCCCTTGCTTGGATTAATGATTGCTTGAATGACGAAATTCTCAAATGTTTAGAGTAAGTGATTGTGGGGATTACATTGTTGAAAAGGGGGGAACATTGAAGGAAAATTGTTTTGATGAATTGCTTGAAATCCGTGCGAAATTGATTGAATCCTTTAAGCTTGCCAAGTCTTGAGTCTTTTTGAGTTTTAGTTTGCTTGGGGACAAGCAAGGTTCAAGTTTGGGGTATTTTGATAAGCCTCTGGCGCATCTATTTTTATGACTAGTATGATCGTGGTTTCGTGCCAATTATATCTCGTTTTTGCCCAAATTAGACTTGATTGTCCTCAAGTATGGTTTTGAGTCCCTTGAGTAGTTTTAGGATAATTTAGCCAGTTTTGAGTCAAATAAGGCACTTATTGCTATCTCATGTTTTCAGGCTAATAAGGAGAGCATGAAGGGAAGGACAGAAAGCATCACGGGCGTGATATGAAGACCCTGAAGTCAGAAAGCATCACGGCCTAGCCGTGACAATGGTCACGGACGTGATGAGAAGACCAGAGAGATCAGAGAGGATCACGGCTTGGCCGTGATGCCCATCACGGGCGTGATGGGAAGACAATGAAGAACAAAATTGATGACGGCCTAGCCATGATGGGGGTCACGGCCGTGACAGATCAGCACCCAAAGTCAGAATGCATCACGGCCGTGACGGACAAGAATTTGAACTGGCGCCCTTGGCAGAAGCAATCACGGCTTGGCCGTGACGGCCATCACGACCGTGACGCGCAACCTCTCTATAAAACAGAAGCGCAATAGACAGAAAAAGGATCCATACTTTTGATCATAGTGCGGCTGCGAATTAGGTTTAGGGTTTATGTTTGTAATGGAGAACTAGTCTCCTTTGATTAATCTGTTGTAATCGGGTTCCGCCGACACTTGAGGTTCTGAAATTCCTAAACTTAATGCTATTCTCTTTCAATATTGTTCTATATGTTCTGTTTGCTTAATTCAGGATTGTATAGAATTAGTATTGATTTGTTTCGATGATTGTGTGAACCTATACATAATTGCATTTGCTTAATTCGCGTGTGTTCATTCGTGTTTGCTTAATTCACGAGGGCTGCACTCCATTTGCTTAATTCGGTAATTAGGAATATATGTCTCGTAGTGTCAATTTAGCTTGTTAATTGCTGCTATAATCGAACAGGGATTAGAATCCGCTTAGGACTTGGAATTATATGAATTAATGATAGTGGGAAACCGAAACAGTAGGTTAATCGTTTTTAGCTTATAGATAATCATTTGTTTGCTCTGTTTTTCCTAACGTTTTCTTAATTGCATCTTTAATTCCAAAACCCCCCAATACTGATTTTTCTATTAACAACGACCCAATAGTCCTTGTGAGACGATACTCGAGTTGTCGCTCCCTCGCTACATACTTTTCCAATCACTCGCTTTTTGACGCGTGCGCGAGAGCGTGTCACCCTTCTCTTGGTGCTTCAGCTCCGCCCCGAAAGACGTCACCTAAGACCACGTCCATCCATACAAAAGGTCGAGGAGCCGCGTACCCACAACCTCACCACACCATCGAGTACCCCACGAAATTGATAAATATCGAAAGCCAACATTTTTAAAAACCAACAACATCACGACGATTTTCTCCGATGCACCTTCAGTCGATCTGGTGTTTGCCACCCCTTCCAAGGCAACTTCAGGATGATCACCCATCTCTTGGTGCTTCGGCTCCGCCCCGGACGGCATCACCTTACACCACGTCCATCCACAACCAAGGTCAAGGAGTCGCGCACCCACAGCATCGCCACACCATTGAGTACCCCACGAAATTGATAAATATCGAAAGCCATCATTTTCAAAATCCAACAACATCGCGAGGATCCTTTCCGATGAGCCTTCAGTCAATCTGGTGTTTTCCACCCATTTCAAGGCCACTTCGGGACGATCACCCGTATCTTGGTGCTTGGCTCCGCCACGGAAGGCATCAACAAACGCCACCTTCATCCACAACCAAGGTCGAGGAGCCAGGCAGCTACAGCCTCGCCACACCATCGAGTACCCGGTATTATTGATAAATATCAAAAACTATCATTTTAAAAAACAAACAACATCGCGAGGATCCTTTCCGATGCGCCTTCAGTCGATCTGGTGTTTGCCACCCCTTCCAAGACCACTTCAAGACGATCACCCGTCTCTTGGTGCTTCGGCGCCGTCCCGGAAGGCATCACCTAACACCACGTCCATCGACAACCATGGTGGAGGAGCCGCGCACCCACAACCACTCCACACCATATAGTACCGCACGAAATTGATAAATATCGAAAGCCAATATTTTTAAAAACCAAAAACATCACGAGGTACTTTCAGAAGCGCCTTCGACCGATATGGTGTTTGTAACCACTTCCAATGCCCCTTCAAGACGATCACCCGTCTCTTGGTCCTTCAGCTTCTCCCCTAAAGACATCACCTAACACCACGTCCATCCACAGAAAAGGTCTAGGAGCCGCGCACCCAGAGCCTAACCACACCATTGAGTACCCCACGAAATTGATAAATATCGAAAGCCAACATTTTTAAAAACCAACAACATCACGAGGATCCTTTTCGATCACCTGTCTCTTGGTGCTTCAGCGCCATCTCGGAAGGCATCACCTAACACCACGTCCATCCACAATCAAGGTCGAGAAGCCGCGCACCCACAGCCTCACCACACCATCGAGTACCCCACGAAATTGATAAATATCGAAAGCCAACATTTTTAAAAACCAACAACATCGCTAGGATCATTTCCGATGTGCCTTCAGTCGATCTGGTGTTTACCACCCCTTCCAAGGCCACTTCAGGACGATCACCCCTCTCTTGGTGCATCGAGCCCCCCCCGGAAGGCATCACCTACCACCACGTCCATCCACAGTCAAGGTCGAGCAGCCGTGCATCCACAACCTCACCACACCATCGAGTACCCCACAATATTGATAAATATCGAAAGCCAACACTTTTGAAAACGAACACCATCACGAGGGTCCATTCCGATGCGCCTTCAGCCGATCTGGTGTTTGCCACCCCTTCCAAGACCACTTCATGATGATCACCCGTCTCTTGGTGCTTCGGCGTCGTTCCGGAAGGCATCACCTAAGTCCACGTCCATCCACAATCAAGGTCGAGGAGCCGCACACCCACAGCCTTACCACACCTTCGAGTACCCCACGAAATTGATATATATCGAAAGCGAACATTTTTAAAAACCAACAACATCGTAAGGATCATTTCCAATGTGCCTTCAGCCGATCTGGTGTTTTCCACCCTTTCCAAGGCAACTTCAGGACAATCATCCATCTCTTGGTGCTTCAACTCCGCCCCGGAAGGCATCACCTAACACCACGTCCATCCACAACCATGGTCGAGGAGCCGCGCACGCACCACCTCTCCAGACCATCGGGTATTGATAAGCTTTGGCTCATCTAGTTTTATGACTAGTATGACCGTGGTTTTGTGCCAATTATATCCCGTTTTCGCCCAAATTAGACTTGATTGTCCTCAATCTAGGTTTTGAGTCCCTTAAGTAGTTTTAGGGTAATTTAGCCAGTTTTGAGTCAAATAAAGAACTTATGGCTATTTCATGTTTTCAGGTTAACTTAGAGTCAAGGGAATGAAGAAAACAGTTGAAGTTGCAATCCTGGAAGTATTCGCCCCACGAGAGGCTACTCGCCTCGCGAGACTGAACACCAGCCTGAACAGCAAAATGTCATCCTCTCTGCCTCGCCTCGTGAATCACACCTCGCCCCACGAGCCTGAAGGCTGACTGTGCCAAAGAATGCAACCTTTCTGTCTCGCCTCACGATCCATTACTCGCCTCGCGAGAATCCAATTTTGAACTGGCGCCTTTTCATTATTCGCGTAGCGAGAGGTCATTCGCCTTGCGAGCGGGCGCAGATCCTGAAGGTTATAAATTGCTGTTTTGGGCAGATTAGGCGACACTTTTCATTATCCATTGTTTTACGATTTTTCTGAGTTGTATTGTGTTTTCCATGGAGAGCTAATTCCATTGGTTGATCTACTGTGATTGGTTTTCGATACACTTGAGGTTCTATTGATTTCCAATTTTAATTGCTTTTCCCTTTTCAATACTATGCTATATATTTTTGTTTGCTTAATTCAGGATTGTATAGAATACGTGTTGATTTATTTCGGTGATGTTATGTTCCTATATATAATCGCGTTTGCTTAATTCGCGTGTGTTCAATCGTGTTTGTTTAATTCACGAGAGCTTCACCCCGTTTGCTTAATTCGGGAATAGGAACATATATCTCGTAGTGTCAATTTCCCTTGTTAATCGTTGCTACAATCGAAAGGGGATTAGAATCCGCTTAGGGCTTGGAATTCATAGGAATCAATGATAGTGGGAAACCGAGAACAGTAGATTAATCATTTTGATCATTGATATTCACTTATTTCTTAATTGCATTATTTTCTTAATTGATTTTCAAACCCCCCCCCCCCCCCAAAAAAAAAAAAAAACTAATTTTGAGTTAATAACATTACAAGAGTCCTTGTGATACGATACCCGAGTTGTCGCATCCTGACTACACCTTTTCAAACCACTCGCTTTTTGACCCGTGCGCGACAGCGTGTCAAAATTGGCGCCGTTGCCGGGGACTCTTGTTTGTTATTTTCACATTTTTTTTTCGTTTTTGTTTTGAATTAGTCTGCCTACTAGGTCTACTTGCTCTGACTTGTGTGATTTTGATCCTGAAATTGAAAGTACACTGCACACACGTCGTAGAGCGATTCAGGCTAGCACTAGTGGTGATTTTGATTCTCAACCTGTTTTTGATAACATGGGTGACCAAAGGACATTGAGGCAGCTTGCTGCCCCTGATGTTAATTATAATGGCTTGTGTATTGGATATGATGATGTTATTGCTCCCTTTGAATTAAAATCTGGTTTAATACACTTGTTGCCAAGGTTTAGTGGTCTTGCAGGTGAGGATCCACATAAGCATTTGAAGGAATTCCAGGTTGTCTGCTCCACACCCTTGAGACCGGAAGGAATAACTAAAGACCATATCAAGTTGAGAGCCTTCCCGTTATCACTTCAAGGTGCCGCGAAGGATTGGTTATATTACCTTGAGCCAAACTCTGTTACAACCTGGAACGATTTGAAGAAGGTCTTCTTAGAGAGGTACTTTCCTGCCTCCAGAGCTGCATCAATCATGAAGGAGATATGTGGTATTAGACAAGGCAATGAATCATTGGCTGAATACTGGGAGAGATTCAAGCAGTTGGTATCCTGTTGTCCTCAGCACCATATTTCTGAGCAGCTACTTATTCAGTATTTTTATGAGGGATTGCTCCCAATGGACATAAATATTTTGGATGTTGCTAGTGGGGGAGCACTTGTTGATAAGACTCCACCTGCTTCCAAGCAATTGATTGAAAACATGTCACTGAACTCCCAGTAGTTCACAACCAGAAGCAACTCTGTTGAGACAAGGGGTGTGAATGAGATCCAAGGTTCTTCTTCCAACAAGGCCCTTGAAACCAGAATTGATGAGCTCACTTCTTTGGTGAAGCAGTTGGCAATGGATAAGGTTCAACCAGCAAGGTTGTGTGGCATTTGTACTTCTCCTGATCACCTGTCAGATGCATGCCCTATTCTGAAGGATGAGTCAATCACTGATTTGCCTCAAGCGTATGCAGCTAATCTCTACAATCAAGGCAACAATCAGAACCGATACAGCACTCCTGACCTCTCCACAAATAAGTACCACCCCAACTAGAGGAATCATCCAAACCTTCGGTATGGGAACCCATCTGCACAACAGCAACAACCAATGTTACCGCTGGCACCACCACAGAATCCTCCCCAAGTGACCACTTCTGTACCTTCCGGGCCTTCACTAGAGGACATGATCAAGCAAATGGCTGCCAACAATCTCCAGTTTCAGCAGCAAGTAAATGCTAGTATTCAGACTTTGCACACACAGATTGGACAATTTCAGCAGCGGACAGACTCTAGTATCCATGCTCTACAGACACAGATTGGATAGCTTGCCACTTCCATGAATGCCATGCAGCAAGCTCAAGGATCAAACCAACTACCTGCATAAACAGTGGTGAATCCTAATGCTCCCAATCCTAATGTGAGTGCCATTTCTTTGAGATCGGGAAAGTTGTAGAGGCAGTCCCTGAAAAAGATGAAGAAACTGTTGAGGTAACTCCTGAACCTTCTGTTGTTGTTGAGGCTGAGAAAGTGTATGTGTCACCGATCCCCTTCCCACAAAGAGTGCAGAAAAATAAGAAGATTGATGGGGAATACAAGGAGAGGGAGATTCTAGATGTGTTCAGAAAGGTGGCGGTGAACATTCCGCTTCTGGATGTGAAAGGGTTACTGTTTCAGCCCTCACTCAGGCACTGCCACAGAAGTGCAAGGATCTAGGTACTTTTGCTATTCCATGCACCATTGGGGACAACAAATTCGACAATTGCGTGTTGGATTTGGGAGCCTCCATAAATGTCATGCCCACCTCTGTTTTTAACAACCTTGATCTGGGTCATTTGCAACATACAGGTCTCACTATCCAGTTGGCCAACAGGACCAATGCTCGCCCCATTGGTGTGGTAGAAGATGTGCTGGTACAAGTTGATGATTTGATTTTCCCTGCTAACTTTTATATCCTGGACATGGCAGGGGAAACAAATTCAAGCAGATCACCAATCATCTTGGGCAGAACGTTCATGAAGACGGCAAAGACAAAGATTGATGTTGATGATGGAACCATGTCCATGGAGTTTGGTGACATCATTGCAAAATTCATCATTTTCGCTGCTATGAAGCATCTCTTGGAAGAGCACTCTGTCTTTCAAATAGAGCTGCTCTCCGAAATTGTTGATGACACCTATGATGACTTGGTTGCTGATTTTCCATCTATTTCTGATTTTAATGATGTTTATTCGTGTACTGATTGTACTAACACTAACCCTTGTGCTATTTGTACTGAGATTGATTCTACCTTGCAAGGTGATAGTGTAAGTGAAGCTGTCCGTTCAGCTGAAGTTCTTGACAACCCAGCTGCCCCAAACATACCATCTGTTGAGCAGCCACCCTCCCTAGAGATTAAGCCACTTCCTGGGAATCTGAAGTATGCTTATTTGGAGAGGAATGAAAAACTTCTAGTTATTATTTCCTCCAACCTTGACTATGACCAGGAAGCTAAGCTCTTGGAGGTTTTGAAGAAGCACAAGAAGGCAATTGGGTGGACCTTGGCTGACATACCAGGAAATAGGCCCTCCAGGTGTATGCATAGGATTTTTTTGGAGGATGGGGCTAAACCAGTTAGGCAGCCTCAAAGGCCGCTCAATCCATTGATTCTGGATGTTGTAAAGAAGGAGTTGACAAAACTCCTGCATGCGGGTATCATATACCCCATCTCTGATAGTAGTTGGGTGAGTCCAGTGCAAGTTGTACCTAAGAAATCTGGACTCACAGTGGTAAAAAATGAAAATGATGAACTTGTCCCCACTAGAGTCCAGAATAGCTGGAGAGTTTGCATCGATTACAGGAGATTGAACCAGGCCACTCGAAAGGATCACTTTCCTTTGCCGTTCATCGATCAGATGCTCGAACGGCTGGCTGGTAAATCCCACTACTGTTTTCTTGATGGTTTTTCCGGATACTTCCAGATCCACATTGCACCAGAGGATCAGGAAAAGACCACTTTCACGTGCCCCTTCGGCATGTTTGATTATAGGAGGATGCCATTTGGCCTTTGCAATGCTCCTGGCACTTTCCAGAGAAGCATGATTAGCATTTTTACTGAATTTATTGAAAATTGCATGGAAGTGTTCATGGATGATTTCACTGTATATGATTCCTCATTTGATGCATGCTTGCATAGTCTGAATTTGGTTTTAGAGAAATGCATTGAAACTGACCTTGTTTTGAACTATGAAAAATGTCATTTTATGGTTGAACAGGGGATTGTTTTGGGTCATATTATTTCCAAAGAGGGTATTTCAGTAGATCCTGCTCAAATTGATGTGATTTCTACACTGCCTTACCCATCTTGCGTTCGCGATATTCATTCTTTTCTTGGTCATGCAGGTTTCTACAGGCGCTTCATAAAGGACTTCAACAAGATAGCTCTTCCTCTATCAAACTTGCTGAACAATGATGCCATATTCAGCTTTGATGATAACTACAAGAAGGCGTTCGACTTCTTGAAAAAGGCATTGACCTCTACCCCCATCATCCAGCCCCCTGACTGGACCCTCCCTTTTGAGCTCGTGTGTGATGCTTCTAACTATGATGTGGGGACGGTCCTGGCACAAAGGGTGGGCAAGGCTGCACATGTGATTTATTATGCCTCTAAGACTTTAGATGCTGCACAGTCTAATTACACCACCACTGAAAAGGAACTTCTAGCCGTTATTTTTGCTCTTGATAAATTTCGATCATATTTGCTAGGTTCCAAGGTTATTGTTTTCACTGACCATGCAGCTCTAAAGTACCTGTTGAAGAAGCCAGAAGCAAAGCCGAGGTTGATTCGGTGGATGCTGTTGCTCCAAGAGTTTAATGTGGAGATAAAGGACAAGAGTGGAACGGAAAATTTAGTGGTTCATCACTTGAGTAGGATATAGAGGGATGAGGATCCTTCCCCCATTTAGGATGACTTTCCCGATGAACAGCTCTTACAGTTACATGGCGTAACTCCCTGGTTTGCTGACATTGTCAATTACCTAGTTGCTGATGTTTCTCCTGCAAGTACCCCACGAAATTGATAAATATCGAAAGCCAATATTTTTAAAAAACAAAAACATCACGAGGATCCTTTCCGATGCGCCTTCAGGCGATCTGGTGTTTGTCACCACTTCCAAGGCCACTTCAGGACGATCACCCGTCTCTTGGTGCTTCAGCTCCGCCCCGAAAGACATCACCTAACACCACGTCCATCCATAGAAAAGGTCGAGGAGACGCATTCCCACAGCCTTACCACACCATCGAGTACCCCACGAAGTTGATAAATATCGAAAGCCAACATTTTTAAAAACCAACAACATCACGACGATCCTCTCCGACGCACCTTCAGTCGATCTGGTGTTTGCCTCCCCTTCCAAGGCCACTTCAGGATGATCACCCATCTCTTGGTTCTTCAGCTCCGCCCCGGACGACATCACCTTACACCACGTCCATCCACAACCAAGGTCAAGGAGCCGCGCACCCACACCATCGCCACACCATCGATTACCCCACGAAATTGATAAATATCGAAAGCCATCATTTTCAAAAACCAACAACATCGTGAGGATCCTTTCTAATGTGCCTTCAGCCGATCTGTTGTTTTCCACCCATTTCAAGGCCACTTCGGAACGATCACCTGTCTCTTGGTGTTTGGCTTCGCCACGGAAGGCATCAACAAACATCACGTCCATCCACAACCAAGGTCGAGGAGTCGCTCACCCACAGCCTTACCACACCTTAGAGTACCCCACGAAATTGATAAATATCGGAAGCCAACATTTTTAAAAACCAACAACATCACGAGGATCCTTTCCGATGCGCCTTCAGTCGTTGTCGTGTTTGACACCCCTTCCAAGGCCACTTCAGGACGATAACCTGTCTCTTGGTGCTTCGGTTTCGTCCCAGAAGGCATCACCTAACACCACGTCCATCCTCTGAAAAGGTTGAGGAGTCGCGCACCCACAGCCTCACCACACCATCGAGTACCCCACGGAATTGATAAATATCGAAAGACAACTTTTTAAATACCAACAACATCGTGAGGATCCTTTTCGATGCGCCTTCAGTCGATCTGGTGTTTGCCACCTTCCAAGTCCACTTCAAGACGATCACCTGTCTGTTGGTGCTTCGTCGCCATCCCGGAAGGCATCACCTAAAACCACGTCCATCGACAAACAAGGTGAAGAAACCGTGCACCCACAGCCTCACCACACCTTCGAGTACACCACGAAATTGATAAATATCGAAGGCCAGCATTTTTAAAAACCAACAACATCATAAGGATCATTTCCGATGTGCGTTCAGTCGATCTGGTATTTGCCACCCCTTCCAAGGCAACTTCAGGACGATCACCCGTCTCTTGGTGCTTCGACTCCGCCCCGGAAGACATCACCTAACACCACGTCCATCCACAACCATGGTCGAGGAGCCGCGCACCCACAACCTCTCGACACCATCGAGTACCCCACGAAATTGAGAAATATCGAAAGCCAATCTTTTTAAATCCCAATAACATCACGAGGATCCTTTTCGATGCGTCTTCGGCCGATATGTTGTTTGCAACCACTTCCAAGGCTAATTCAGGACGATCACCCATCGCTTGGTGCTTTAGCTCAAATGCGAAAGACATCACCTAACACCATGTCCATTCACAATCAAGGACGACGAGCCACTCATCCATAGCCTTACCACACCTTCGAGTACCCCACGAAATTGATAAATATCGGAAGCCAACATTTTTATAAACCAAAAACATCACGAGGATCCTTTCCAATGAGCCTTCAGTCGATCTGGTGTTTGCCACCCCTTCCAAGACCACTTCAGGACGATCACCCGTCTCTTGGTGCTTCAGCACCGTCCCGGAAGGCATCACCTAACACCACGTCCATCCTAAATAGGGGTCGAGGAGCCGAGCACCCACAGCCTCACCACACCATCGAGTACCCTACGAAATGCAAAAATATCGAAAGCCAACATTTTTAAAAACCAACAACATCACGAGGATCCTTTCCGATGCGCTTTCAGTCAATCTGGTGTTTAACACCCCTTCAAAGGGCACTTCAGGACGATAACCTGTCTCTTGGTGCTTCGGTTTCATCCCGGAAGGCATCACCTAACACCACATCCATCCTCAGAAAAGGTCGAGGAGCCGCACACTCACAACCTCACCACACCATTGACTACCCCACGAAATTGATAAATATCGATAGCCAACAATTTTAAAAACCAACAACATCACGAGGATCCTTTCTGATATCCCTTTAGTATATCTAGTGTTTGCCACCCTTCCAAGACTACTTCAGGATCTTCACCTGTCTCTTGGTGCTTCGGCTTCCCCCCGGAAGGCATCACCTAACACCACGTCCATCCACAGCCAAGGTTTAGCAGCCGTGCATCCACAACCTCACCACACCATCGAGTACCCCACAATATTGATAAATATATAAAGCCAACACTTTTAAAAGCAACACCATCACGAGGATCCTTTCCGATGCGCCTTCAGCCGATCTGGTGTTTGGCACCCCTTCCAAGGCCATTTCAGGACGATCACCCGTCTCTTGGTGCTTCGGCCCCATCCCAGAAGGCATCACCTAACACCACATCCATCCACAATCATGGTCGAGGAGCTGCGTACCCACAGCCTTACCACACCTTCAAGTACCCCACGAAATTGATAAATATCGAAAGCCAACATTTTTAGAAACCAACTACATCGTAAGGATCATTTTCGATGTGCCTTCAGCAGATCTGGTGTTTGCCACCCCTTCCAAGTCCACTTTAGGAAGATCACCCATCTCTTGGTGCCTCTGAACCGTCTCGGAAGGCATCACCTAACACCACGTCCATCCACAATCAAGGTCGAGGAGCCGCGCACCCATAGCCTCACCACACCTTCGAGTTCCCCACGAAATTGATAAATATCGAAAGCCAACATTTTTAAAAACCAACAACATCGCAAGGATGATTTCCGATGTGCCTTCAGCCGATCTTGTATTTGCCTCCCCTTCCAAGGCCACTTCGGGATGATCACCCGTGTCTTGGTGCTTCGACTCCGCCCCTGATGGAATCACCTAACACCACGTCCATCGACAACCATGGTCGAGCTTTCAGGCACCCACAACCTCTCCACACCATCGAATAACCCATGAAATTGATAAATATCGAAAGCCAACATTTTTAAAAACCAACAACATCACGAGGATCCTTTCTGATGAGCCTTCAGTCGATCTGGTGTTTGCCACCCCTTCCAAGACCACTTCAGGACGATCACCCGTCTCTTGATGCTTCGGCTACGCCCCGGAAGGCATCACCTAACACCACGTCCATCCACAGCCAAGGTCTAGCAGCCGTGTATCCACATCCTCACCACCCCATCGAGTACCCCACAATATTGATAAATATCTAAAGCCAATAATTTTAAAAACCAATAACATCACGAGGACCCTTTCCGATGCGCCTTCAGCCGATCTGGTATTTGCCACCACTTCCATGGCCACTTCAGGACGATCACCCATCTCTTGGTGCTTCGGCTCCGCCCCGAAAGACATCACCTAACACCACGTCCATCCACAATCAAGGTCGAGGAGCTACGTACCCACAGACTTACCACACCTTCGAGTACCCCATGAAATTGATAAATATCGAAAGCCAACATATTTAAAAACTAACAACATCGCAATGATCATTTCCGATGTTCCTTCAGCCGATCTGGTGTTTGCCACCGTTTCCAAGGCAACTTCAGGACGATCACCCGTCTCTTGGTGCTTCGACTCCGTCCCGGAAGGCATCACCTAACACCACGTCCATCCACAACCATGGTCGTGGAGCCGCGCACCCACAACCTCTCCACACCATCGAGTACCCCACGAAATTGAGAAATATCGAATGCCAATATTTTTAAAAACCAATAGCATCTAGAGGATCCTTTCCGATGCGCCTTCAGCCGATCTGGTGTTTGCCAAAACTTCCAAGGCCACTTCAGGATGATCACCCGTCTCTTGGTCTTCAGCTCCGTCCCCGAAAGACATCACCTAACACCACGTCCGTCCACAGAAAAGGTCGAGGAGCCACGCACCCACAGCCTCACCACACCATCGAGTACCCCACGAAATTGATAAATACCGAAGGCCAACATTTTAAAAAACCAACAACATCACGAGGATCCTTTCCGATGCGCCTTCAGTCGATCTGGTGTTTGTCACCCCTTCCAAGCCCACTTCAGGACGATCACCCGCCTTTTGGTGCTTCGACTCCGCCCCGGAAGGCATCACCTAATACCACGTCCATCCACAACCATGGTCTAGGAGCCGCGCACCCACAATCTCTCCACACCATCGAGTACCCCACGAAATTGATAATTATCGAAAGCTAATATTTTTAAATACCAATAACATCACGAGGATCCTTTCTGATGTGCCTTTAGCCGATCTGGTGTTTGCACCCACTTCCAAGACCACTTCAGGACGATCACCCGTCTCTTGGTGCTTCGGCTCTGTCCCGAAAGACATCACCTAACACCACGTCCATCCACAGAAAAGGTCGAGGAGCCGTGCACCCACAACCTCACCACACCATCGACTACCCCACGAAATTGATAAATATCGAAAGCCAACAATTTTAAAAACCAACAATATCACGAGGATCCTTGCCGATGCGCCTTTAGTCAATCTGGTGTTTGCCAACCTTTCCAAGGCCACTTCAGGATGATAACCTGTCTCTTGGTGCTTCGGTTTCGTCCCGGAAGGCATCACCTAACACCACGTCCATCCTCAGAAAAGACCGAGGAGACGCGCACCCACAGCCTCACCACACCATCGAGTACCCCACGAAATTGATAAATATCGAATGCCAAAAATTTTAAAACCAACAACATCACGAGGATCCTTTCTGATGCCCCTTTAGTCGATGTGGTGTTTGCCACCCCTTCCAAGACCACTTCAGGATCTTCACCCGTCTCTTGGTGCTTCGTCGCCGTCCCGGAAGGAATCACCTAACACCACATTCATCCACAATCAAGGTCGAGGAACCGCGCACCTACAGCCTTACCACACCTTCGAGTACCCCACGAAATTTATAAATATCGAAAGCCACCATTTTTAAAAACCAACAACATCGCAAGGATCATTTTCGATGTGCCTTCAGCCGATCTGTGTTTGCCACCACTTCCAAGGCCACTTCACGACGATCACCCGTCTCCAGGTGCTTCGGCGTCGTCCCGGAAGGCATCACCTAACACCACGTCCATCCACAATCAAGGTCGAGGAGCAGCGCCCCCACAGTCTCACCACACCTTCGAGTACCCAACGATATTAATAAATATCGAAAGGCAACATTTTTAAAATCCAAAAACATCGCAAGGATCATTTCCGACATGCCTTCAGCCGATCTCGTATTTGCCTCCCCTTCCAAGGACACTTTAGGACGATCACCTGTCTCTTGGTGCTTCGACTCCGCCCCAGAAGGCATCACCTAACACCACGTCCATCCACAACCATGGTTGAGGAGCTGCGCACCCACAACCTCTCTACACCATCGAGTACCCCATGAAGTTGATAAATATCGAAAGCCAATATTCTTAAAAACCAATAACATCACGAGGATCCTTTCCGATGCGCCTTTAGCCGATCTGGTGTTTGCCACCACTTCCAAGGCCACTTCAGGACGATCACCCATCTCTTGGGGCTTCGGCTCCGCCCCGAAAGGCATCACCTAACACCACGTCCATTCACAGAAAAGGTCGAGGTGCCGCGCACCCACAGTCTCACCACATCATCGAGTACCCCACAAAATTGATAGATATTGAAAGCCAAAATTTTTAAAAACCAACAACATCACGAGGATCCTTTCCGATGCGCCTTCAGTCGATCTGGTGTTTGCCACCCCTTCCAAGACCATTTCAGGACAATCACCCATCTCTTGGTGCTTCTGCATCGTCCCGGAAGGCATCCGCTAACACCACGTCCATCCACAATCAAGGTCGAGGTGCTGTGCACCCACATCCTTACCACACCATCGAGTACCCCACGAAATTGATAAATATCGAAAGCCAACATTTTTAAAAACCAACAACATCGCAAGGATCATTTCCGATGTGCCTTCAGCCGATCTGGTGTTTGCCACCCCTTCCAAGACCACTTCAGGAGGATCACCCGTCTCTTGGTGCTTCAACTCCGCCACGGAAGGCATCACCTAACACCACGTCCATCCACAACCATGGTCGAGGTGCCACGCACCCACAACCTCACCACACCATCGAGTACCCCACGGAATTGATAAATATCGAAAGCCAATATTTTTAACACCCAAAAACATCGCAAGGATCATTTCCGATGTGCCTTCAGTCGATCTGGTGTTTGCCACCCATTCCAAGGCCACTTCAGGATGACCACTCGTCTCTTGGTGCTTCGATTCCGCCCCGGAAGGCATCACCTAACACCACGTCCATACACAACCATGGTCGAGGAGCCGCGCACCCACAACCTCTCCACACCATCGGGTACCCCACGAAATTGATAAATATCAAAAGCCAATATTTTTCAAAACCAATAACATCACGAGGATCCTTTCCAATGCCCCTTCAGCCGATCTGGTGTTTGCCACCACTTCCAAGGCCACTTCAGGATGATAACCCGTCTCTTGGTGCTTCGGATCCGCCCCGAAAGACATCACCTAACACCACGTCCATCCACACAAAAGGTCGAGGAGCCGCAGCCCCACAGCATCACCACACCATCGAGTACCCCATGAAATTGATAAATATCGAAAGACAATATTTTAAAAAACCAACAACATCATGAGGATTCTTTCTTATGCGTCTTCTGTGGATCTGGTGTTTGCCACCCCTTCCAGGACCACTTCAGGATGATCACCCGTCTCTTGGTGCTTCGGCTTCGTCCCAGAAGGCATCACCTAACACCTCGTCCATCCATAGCCAAGGTTGAGCAGCCGTGCATCCACAGCCTCACCACACAATTGAGTACCCCACAACATTGATAAATATCGAAAGTCAACACTTTTAAAAACCAACACCATCACAAGGATCCTTTCTGATGCTCATTCAGCCGATCTAGTGTTTGCCACCCCTTCCAAGCCATTTCAGGACGATCACCCGTCTCCGGGTGCTTCGGCGCCGTCCCGGAAGGTATAACCTAACACCACGTCCATCCACAACCACGGTCGATGAGCAGCGCACCCATAGCCTCACCACACCATCGAGTATCCTACGAAATTTGTAACTATCGAAAGCCAACATTTTTAAAAACTAACAACATCACAAGGATCCTTTCCGATGCGCCTTCAGTCAATCCGGGGTTTGCCCCCACTTCCAAGGTCCCTCTCAGTCCCCTAAGGTCGAGCCTAATTGCCCTATTTATAGATTAGGGTAACTTGAACCCCAATCTATCACAATTTCATATCAAATCAGTTTCCAAAGATCCATATATCACGCGTCACGGCCGTGATGGCTGTCACGGCTAGGCCGTGATGTATTTTGACTTGGAAGTTGCTTCACTGGTTGGTCTGTCACGACCGTGACCACCATCACGGATAGGCCGTGATCAATTCTGCCTGTGAGGGTCTGGTTTAGTTGGCATGTCACGGCCGTGATGGACATCACGGGCTGGCCGTGACCAGTTCTGACTTTTCCATTCTTTCTTTTCAGCTCTATGATCAGCCTCTTGCTCATCTAGTTTTATGACTAGTATGACCGTGGTTTTGTGTTAATTATATCTCGTTTTTGCCCAAATTAGACTTGATTGTACTCAAGCAAGGTTTTGAGTCCCGTAAGTAGTTTTAGGATAATTTAACCAGTTTTGAGTCAAATAAGGCACTTATTTCTATCTCATGTTTTCAGGCTAATAAGGAGAGCATGAAGGGAAGGACAAAAAGCATCACGGCCTGCCCGTGATGCCCATCACGGGCGTGACGGGAAGACAATGAAGAACAGAATTGGTCACGGCCTAGCCGTGATGGAGGTCACGACCGTGACAGATCAGCACCCAAAGTCAGAATGTATCACGGTCTGGCCGTGATAGGTATCACGGCCGTGACGGACAAGAATTTGAACTGGCACCCTTGGAAGAAGCAATCACGGCCTGGCCGTGACGTGCAGTCTCTCTATAAAACAGAAGCGCAGCAGACAGAAAAAACATCCAGATTTTCACTGTTTACACTATACTTTTAGATTTTTGTTATGTCTTTGATGGAGAACTAATCACCCTAGATTGATCTGCTGTAATCGGCTTCCGCCGACACTTGAGGTTCTGTAATTCCCGGAATGATTGCTTTTCTCTTTCACTACTTAATCTACATTCTCTGTTTGCTTAATTCAGTTTGTATCGAATGAGTATTGATTCGTTTCGATGATTTTATGTTCCTATACTTAATCGCGTTTTCTTTATTCGCGTGCGTTCAATCGTGTTTGCTTAATTCACGAGGGCTTCATTAGTTTGCTTAATTCGGAATTAGTAACATATGTCTGTAGCATCAATTTCTCTTGTTAATTGATGCTACAATCGAAAAGGGATTAGAATCCGCTTAGGGCTTGGAATTACATGAACCGATGATAGTGGGAAACCGAGAACAATAGATTAATCGTTTATAGATTATTGATAATTATTTAGTTTGCATTGTTTTTCTGTTTTGTTTTCTTAATTGAATTTCAAATCCTTAAACCCCCCAAAACTTATTTTTCTGTTAACAACAATCCAAGAGTCCTTGTGAGACGATACTCGAGTTGTCGCACCCTAACTACATATTTTTACAAACCGCTCGCCTTTTGACGCGTGCGCGACAGCGTGTCACTCTACTCGATCATGGCAGTGATGGCTGTCACGGCTAGGCCGTGATGGGCTCTGTTTGGGTCATTTTCTAGATTTTCATGCTCCATCTTCATGAAGCTCCATCATGGATGATATTGAGCATTCTAATCCTTAATTCCTGCAAAACAACACCATAAAACCACCTTACCCGTTCCAAGGTAAAAACTAACCAAAATCAAATTAGAAATGCCTAAACTATTTGAAAATGCATGCAACATGTCAATGAAATATGAGGTGAAATCACACTCATCAAACTACCCCAAGCTTAAGACTTTGCTTGTCCTCAAGCAATTACTAAGGCCAGTCAAGATAGACAATCAAAGCATGGATAATGAACCAAGAACCCGAGCAACTAATCCAAGTGATAGGCATATTCAAATAAGTACCCAAGAGACAATCAATTTCTAGTCCAATTAGAAGCTTAGGTTCCCTAAATTCATATCTCTCATTAATTCGGGCACTCTTCTCACCTCACTCAAGTGTTTTGGGGTATATGACAGTTCGCTCAATTTCTTCAAGGAAGGTATTCTACCATAAGCTTGACTATTAACCAAATCTCTACTTTATTAATGAAAACACATAAGAATAAAGAGGTCTTTTATTTTGGTTGTAATGGGGACATGGGATTAATTGTTAGGTGGGGAAATCAAGAAAAGGAAAATTTCATGAAGGCTAAACAAAATATAAAACATTGCAAAGCATGACAACCTTCTAAAATACCTTTTTGGGATTTTTAGTTCACTTTTCCACCTTTCTTTCTTTTTTTTCTTTTTTACTTTTTTTTTATTTCTCACTTTCTTTTTCCCATCCCCTTCTCCATTTTATTTTATTTTATTTTATTTTATTTATTTGGAGAAGGGGAAATTTTCAACTTAAGAGAAATATTTTTCTAACTTTCTCGTCCCACAATTTATTTTCCAAACTACCTTTTTACCCTCAATACTTTAAAAGGTGTCATACCAAGCATCATTCATCAAAACAAATCAAGGTACCAAGAAGAGTATTTTATATTTTTAGGTTCAAAATTGGGAAACTAAGGGGTAGCATTTAATCAATCAAAGCTCAGATGGCAAGAAAAATACCTAGTGCCTCAATCATTTTCAAATATGTTTTCAAAAATTTTTAAGTTTCAAAACGGTTTCAAGTCAAGTTCTAGAGAATACAATCCAAGAGGAATAAAACACTCCATCACAAAGAATGGGATAGATTTAGAGTACCCCTTTTAGGCTCAGAAATCTCACATTTAGTAGTTTAAAATCAATGAGAAACACAAATCCAAGGAACCACATGCTAATTATTAACTATCAAAAGATTATCTCAAGAATTTTTATTTTTAGCCTTATCACAAGAATACAAAACTATGCCTATATGAATGCAACATGAAAAATGCAAAAATGAAAAAAATTTCAAAAATACCCCTACCCCTAGCTTAAAAACTTACATTGTTCCCAATGTAAATAATCAAGTCGGAGAGAGAGGAAAAATGGAACAACTCACCAAGGTGGTAGAGGGTGCTGGCTCACATGCCAGTCAAAGAGATGCTGGAAAATGTGTCACGGCCGTGATGCTCATCACGGCTAGGCCGTGATACATTCTGATCTTCAGGGTCCTTCTCATCACGCTCGTGATGGATATCACGGCTGGGCCGTGATCCTTTATGATCTTCTTTGGTTAGCTAATCACGGTCGTGACCACTGTCACGGCCTGGGCGTGATGACTTCTGACCTTTTTTTTTTCATGCCCTTTTGCTCTTCCTTCCTACTTAACCTGAAAACACTTGGAAAAACCATCAATTAGTTATCTTTCTTCTCGTAATCTCCTCAAATTATTCAAAAAGAAAATTCAAAAACAAATGGAAAAGGGAAAGGAAACTTGGGTTGCCTCCCAAGAAGTGCTTATTTATGGTCTTAAGCTTGACCATACTCTTTCAATCAACCGGGGTCGGCTAGGCCTAGAAGTGCAAGAACACTTCTCTTCCAAGGAAGTCCTTCAAAGAGACGATTTTGTTCATATGGCCAATTGCGCTTTCACTTTACTCTTTTCACTATGAGGTTCATGGCCTTACCTCCTCCCGGTGCATCATTCGTCATGCAAAGCTTCAGAGCTGCTTCCATCTCAAGCTCTTCCTTCACCTCTGGAGGCATTATCTCGATCCTGCACACATGACACTCAAAAGGAGGGTTGTTATATGAGTTAGTCAAATCAAAATCTACCCTACCTTCCTCTACATTTAGAGAGAGCTTGCCATTCTTTACATCTATTATTGCTTCAACTGTGGCCAAGAATGACCTTCCTAGAATGATAGGGAATTTAGAATTCCCGTTCATATCCAATACCATGAAATCGTTAGGGATGAAAAATTTCCCTACCTTTATGGGAACATTCTCTAGTATGCCTATAGGAGTTTTAGTTGAGACATCCGCAAATTGTAAGGAGAATTGGGATGGACTCAGTTTCTTGGTTCCTAGCCTCTCAAAGATAGTAAGCAGCATCAAGCTCGCACTAGCCCCTAAATCACATAAGGCTTGGTCTATTTTAACTTCTCCGATGGAGCAAACAATAGAGAAACTTCTTGGATCTTTTAGTTTATGAGGCATATTAGTTTTTATCAAGGCATCATGATCCTCAATTAAGCTCTAAGTTTCTATTTCTACTTGCTTTTTCTTGACCAACCTTTGTCGGAAAGGTATTGGGGGTTGGTAAGGTGGTGGAGGGACATACTTTGGCTCTATCTCTTCATCTTCGCTCATGTCCTCCTCACATTCCACATCCTTCTCAACTATCCCAAGCTTATCACCCCTTAAGTATATAGCATTACAGTGCTTATTGGGATTAACTTCGGGTTGTCCTGGGAACGTACCCTTAGTTCTAGTATATGTACTAGCTTGTTGGGCAATCTGAGTTTCTAACATCTTATTATGGATGGCTAAGTTATCTACCTTAGATGCTAACTCTTTTATTGCCTCATTGACCGCCCTACCTTGTTGTCTCAACTCTTCATTTTGCTTTGTCTGAGTTTCAACAAAGTTTTCCAAAAGAGACTCAAGTCTAGACTTTTGTACCTGAGGATACCCTGATGCGGGTTTCCTATTACCTTGACCTTCCTGGAATTCATGGTTAAACGTGTTGTTGTAGTTCCCGTAGGAGAGGTAAGGGCTATTCTTCCTTTCTTGGTTGTAAGAATTTGGGGGGACTTAGTTTGGCAACTTCGGGTTCGTGTCATAGAAGTTGTGACAAGAGTTCACTTGTTCCCCCGATGCACCGGATCCAGGAGTAATACCACGTGGGCACTCCATTATGTCATGTCCTTGCATTCCACAAATCTCACAAACAATATTAGTAGCACTTATTGAACTCACATTAGCCTTTTCAAGATGATCAAAGCATTTATTCAATGAGTCAAATTTAGACATAATAAGATCAGTGTTGTTCATTTCAAACTTACCCCCCGAAAGCTTTTTCGGGTCATTACCTCTTTCCAAACCCCATTGGTGGTAGTTGGTGGCTACGTTTTCAATGATATTGAATGCCTCAGTCAGAGGTCTATTCATAAAGGCTCCACCAGCTGCGGAGTCAAGTGACACCTTCGAAGAGTAATCCAATCCGTTGTAGAAGGTGTGCACTAACAACCACCTTTCGAGTCCATGATATGGGCAAGACTCCAGCAATCCCTTGTAGCGATCCCAAGCTTCGGATAAGCATTCTCTGTCCTTTTGGAAGAAGCCGGTGATCTGGGTTCATAGGTAAGCCGTCTTGGATGGAGGGAAGATTTTTTCCAAGAATGCCTGCTCCAGTTGGTCCCAAGTCGACAAGGTATTGGCGGGCACTTGCTTCAGCCACGGTTTTGCCTTTCCAGTAAGAGAGGAGGGGAATAACCTCAAGCGTATAGCATCAATCGTGGCACCATGAATCCTAATTCCATCTATAAACTCCAAGAATGTCCCCACATGATCAGTCGGGTCCTCCGAGGGCAAACCTCCGAATTGATGTTGCCTAATCATGCTAATTAGCATATGCGGTATAGTGTAGTTCTCCGCCTCGATTTCTGGCCTAGCAATCCCAGTTCGTAAACCCCTCGCATTTGGGGCTGCATAGTCCTTCAGTTGTTTTGTATCCGGTAGATTCGCCATGAGTGGAATGGGAATCAACCTCTCCCTCTCTCTTTATAGTCTCCTACATCTATGAAAGGTCCTTTCGATCTCGGGGTCAACTTCAATAGGGTTTCCAAGACTTAGGGATCTTTGCATAAAAGAGAAAAATACCTATGGTAGAGAGATAGATACTCTAGAAGGGAAAAGAGATAAATGAAAAAAAAGAAGATTTTTTTAAGAAACAATTAAAAAGAAGTCCAGAAAAATCGATTTAAAAATTAAATTGAGATTCAATAAAGCATAGTCCCCGGCAACGATGCCAAAAACTTGATGTGCATGGATTCCAGCAAGTGTACTGGATTCGTCGCCAAGTAATAAAAAGATCGATCCCATAGGGACCGTGATCTCAAATCACAACTAATTATCAAATCAATTAAACTAGACTATATATATAAAAGGATTTTGAAGAGATTTGATTTTTGAAAACGGAATCAAGTAACAATCAAGTTTAAAATTGCAATTAAACAAAATAGGAAGGTAAATCAAATTGGGGGTTTTCAAATCTAAAGAGATTCCTAGGAATTGGCTTACCAACAAGATTGTTCATGTTACTAAATTGACTACCCTTGTTAATTATCAAAATTGCTTTGAAGGCGAATTTATCCTAAATAAGTTAATGCTCCCTCTCGGGTCACAAAAACCGTGCCCAATTAAACCAACCCCTACTCTCGTGGTAGTTGAATTTAGATCGAACCCTTTAAGCCTAGTGACAATTTGTTAACCCTCGAAGTAGCGCTTCTAAATCTCGTGATTTAAGTCCTAAGTCTGATTCTATAGATCCAATACCTAAGTTCACCTCTAGGTTCCTCCTTAGAGTATCTATGACATGCAAATACGTGGCCACCTACTTTACAAGCAATTAAAGCAATAGAAATCAGATCTAAAGAAAAATTGAAATTAACAAAGGGAAAACATCAATTCATAACATAAAACAAATTTTGGGCATAGCCCCAATCCCTAGAAATAAAGATACTACTCAATCATTGCCATGGTGAGGACAAGCTTGATTAACAAAAACATAAAATAAAACCTAAGAGAAGAGAAGAAGAAGAAGAAGAAGAAGAGAATCCTAATTTTTGCCTAAGTGTAGCAGCCCCAAAAGTCCTTCTCAGTCCCCTAAGGTTGAGCCTAATTGCCATATTTATAGATTAGGGTAACTTGAATCCCAAGCTATCACAATTTCAGATAAAATCAGTTTCTAAAGATCCATATATCACGCGTCACGGTCGTGATGCCTGTCACGGCTAAGCCATGACGGATTCTAACTTGGAAGTTGCTTTGATGGTTGGTCTGTCACGGCCGTGATCACCATCACGGCTAGGCCGTGATCAGTTCTGCCTGTGAGGGTCTAGTTCAGTTGGCATGTCACGGCGGTGATGGACATCACGGGCTGGCCGTGACCAGTTCTGACTTTTCCATTCTTTCCTTTCAGTTCTACTCGATCATGGCCGTGATGGTTGTCACGACTAGACCGTAATGGGCTCTGTTTGGCTCATTTTATTTCTTTTCAAGCTCCCTCTTCATAAAAGATCCATCATGGTTGATCTTGAGAATTTTAATCCTTAATTCCTGCACAACAACACCACAAAACCACCTTACCCATTCCAAGGTAAAAACTAACCAAAATAAAATTAGAAATGCCTAAACTATATGAAAATGCATGCAAAATGTCAATGAAATATGAGTTGAAATCACAATCATCAGCTCCGCCACGGGCATCACCAAACACCACGTTCATCCACAACCAAGGTCGAGGAGCCTGGCACCCACAGCCTCCACACCTTCGAGTACCCCACGAAATTGATAAATATCGAAAGCCAACATTTTAAAAAACCAAAAACATCGCGTAGAAGGTTTCCAATGAGCCTTCTGCCGATCTGGGGTTTGCCACCTCTTCCAAGGCCACTTCAGGACGATCACCCGTCTCTTGGTGCTTCGGCTCCGCCCCGGAAGGCATCACCTAACACCACGTCCGTCTCTTAGCCTCGCCACACCATCGAGTACCCTACGAAATTTGTAACTATCAAAAGCCAACATTTTTAAAAACCAACAACATTGCAAGGATCCTATCAGATGTGCCTTCAGTCGATTCGGTGTTTGCCACCACATCCAAGGCGACTTCAGGACGATCACCCGTCTCTTGGTGCTTCGGCTCTGCCCCAGAAGGCATCACCTAACACCACATCCATCCACGGAAAAGGTAGAGGAGCGGCGTACCCATAGCCTTACCACACCATCGAGTACCCCACGAAAGTGATAAATGTCGAAAGCCAACATTAATAAAAACCAACAACATCACGAGGATCCTTTCCGATGCGCCTTCAGCCGATCTGGTGTTTGCCACCTCTTCAAAGGCCACTTCAGGACGATCACCCATCTCTTGGTGTTTCAGCTCCGCCCAGGAAGGCACCACCTAACACCACCTCCATCCATAGAAAAGGTCGAGGAGCCTCGCACCCACAGTCTCACCACACCATCAAGTACCCCACGAAATTGATAAATATCGAAAGCCAATATTTTTAAAAACCAATAACATCATGAGGATCCTTTCCGATGCGCCTTCAGTCTATCTGGTGTTTGCCACCACTTCCAAGGCCACTTCAGGACGATCACCCGTCTCTTGGTGCTTCAGCTCCGCCCCGAAGGACATCACCTAACACCACATCCATCCACAGAAAAGGTCGAGGAGCCGCGCACCCACAGCATCACCACACCATCGAGTACCCCAGGAAATTGATAAATATCGAAAGCTAACATTTTAAAAAACCAACAACATCACGAGGATCCTTTCCGATGCGCCTTCAGTCGATCTGGTGTTTGCCAACCCTTCCAAGGCCACTTCAGGACGATCACCCGTTTCTTGGTACGTACTTCGACTCCGCCCCTGAAGGCATCACCTAACACCACGTCCATCCACAACCAAGGTCGAGGAGCCCTGCACCCACTGCCTCGCCACACCATCGAGTACCCTACGAAATTGTTAAATATCAAAAGCCAACATTTTTGAAAACCAACAACATCAAGAGGATCCTTTCCGATGCGCCTTCAATCGATCTGGTATTTGCCACCCTTTCCAAGGCCACTTTAGGACGGTCACCCGTCTCTTGGTGCTTCGGGCCATCCGGAAGGCATCACCTAACACCACATCCATCCACAACCAAGGTCGAGGAGCCATGCACTCATAGCCTCGCCACACCATCGAGTTCGAGTACCCCACGAAATTGGTAAATATCGAAAGCCAACATTTTTAAAAACCAACAACATCACAAGGAACCTTTTCGATTCGACTTCGGCCGATATGGTGTTTGCCACCCCATCCAAGGCCACATAAGGGCGATCACCCGTCTTTTGGTGCTTTCGCTCCGCCCCGGAAGGCGTCACCCAACACCACGTCAATCCACAACCAAGGTCGAGGAGCCGCGCACCCACAGCTTCACCACTCCATCGAGTACCCCATGAATTTGATAAATATCGAATGCCAACATTTTTAAAACCCAACAACATCACAAGGATCCTTTCTGATGTGCCTTCAGAAGAGCTGGTGTTTGCCATCCCTTCCAAGGCCACTTCAGGATGATCACCTATCGTTTGGTGCTTCCGCTCCGCCCTGGAAGGCATCACCTAACACCACTTCCATCCACAGCTAAGGTCGAGGGCCGTGCACCCACAACATAACCACACCATCAAGTACCCCACGAAATTGATAAATATCGAAAGCCAATATTTTTACAAACAAATAACATCACGAGGATCCTTTCGATGCGCCTTCAGTGGATCTGGTGTTTGCCACCCCTTCCAAGGCCACTTCAAGACGATCACCCGTCTCTTGGTGCTTCGCTTCACCCCGGAAGGCATCACCTAACACCACATCCATCCACAGTCAAGGTCGAGGAGCCGTGCACCCACAGCCTCGCCAACCATCGAGTACCCCACGAAATTGATAAATATCGAAAGCCAATATTTTTAAAAACCAATAAAAATACGAGGATCCTTTCCGATGCGCCTTCAGTCGATCCGGTGTTTGTCACCACTTCCAAGGCCACTTCACGACGATCACCCGTGATAGAAGCATGGATGGCTTGAGTATGTGGAAAGAATCATATTCAGATCCATATTAGTGAGCTATTATTAGTGGGCTTATTAGATAGCAATTAAGTCCAATTTTTATCCTTTTATTTTTAATTTTCGGAATATTTTTAGGATGAATTTTGATTGAACCCGCGTACTTGATTTGGTCATATCTTGAGCTTTGAATCTGAGATTGATGCATTCTTTGGTGCATTGGAAAGCTTAGGAAATTATATACAAATCATATCTCAGTCCTCTTGACCAAATTCGGCTTCTATCATGGTGAAAAATGGGCTGAAAATTTAATACGAATATTTGGACGAGTTTGAGCTTCAAAGGAGGGTGACTTTTGGCTTGCATGCCTAAGTAACTCCTTTTTAGAAGTTATGGGTCATTTTTATTATTTTCTTAAGTAGGATAGTTATGTTCTTTTAATATTCGTTTAGTGGAGAGTTATCTAGTTACTAGGAGTTTATGTCATCTTATGATGGACCTTTGGTTTTTCTTTCCCTATGCTATATGTACACACCTGTTACATGATGAAATACAACTTTGAGTTTATTTTGGACTGAATCCATTTGTGAGGGAATTGTCTCTCTTTGGTTCTTGGTTGAACCACCCCTGCTCTTATCAAGAATCCAAGATTATTGTGGCGAACCTCTCCTTGGCTTATCAAATCCCCTTGGATTTGTGGCGCCTACCTTCCATTCCTTATCTTGTCCATTTTAGTATTTCTTCTTCTTCTTATTTTAGTAGTCACTCAAGGATAGATCCGAAAATTTACATGCTCCTTTTGGATCATATCATTTGGTATCAGAGCCATCCTTCCTAGAGTGACCTTTGATTTTGTTTTTCGATTTTTATGGAAGTTTGAATTTTTCTTAGTGGGTTCTTCATCGAGTCACTAATAAATAAAAATGATGCCAAGCAAAGGGAGGATCTTTTATATTCTTGATGCTATGTGAAGGAAAAGATATGTAGCTTGGTCAATGATAGAAGGGGTTACGTTAACCTAGCTAGTACCACCATGGTGCAAAAGTTGGGAATTCCTATTCTAGAGCATCCACAACCATATGTCATTTGGAGCATCCCGGAGTTTAGTAATTTCGGTGACGTGATGGTGAACAAACAAGTACGAGTGCCATTCCGGATTGGGAGATATGAAGATGACGTGTTATGTGATGTGGTGCCCATGGAAACGAGGCACTTATTACTTGTCCGTCCTTGGAGAATTGAACGACAAGCGAGATATGATGCCGACAACAACAAGTACTCATTTGTATTTAACAATCGTAAAATTACTCTTGGACCATTGTCACCAAAACAAGTGTATGAAGATCAAATGTACTTGAAAGGAGAGAGTGAGAGAAGAAGAATGTGTGAGTATAAAATAAAAGAAGAGGGTTTGGTGGATGAGGAAAAAGAATAGGTAAAGAAAAAGGGAACCCATGAGAAAAAGGAAGAGGGAAGGGAGAGTGGCGAAAGAAAAATAGAGAAAAAAGAAAACCATGGTATAAAAGTTGAAGGAAAAGAAAGAAATGAGGGATATCGCGTAAAAAATGAGAGCTTTGAGAGAAAAAGAAATGGAAGAGCCAATTTTCAAGCAAAAGGTGGAAAGAACAACAGAAAGATGTTATTAGATAATCCACTAACTTTTGATGTAGGTTTGGATTTGAGGACAAATCACTTTCAAAAGGAGGGGAATGATAGAAGCATGGATGGCTTGAGTATGTGGAAAGAATCATATTCAGATCCATATTAGTGAACTATTATTAGTGGGCTTATTAGATAACAATTAAGTCCAAATTTTATCCTTTTTTTTTAAATTTTAGTAATATTTTTAGGATGAATTTTGATTGAACCCGTATACTTGATTTGATCATATCTTGAGCTACGAATCTACGATTGATGCATTCTTTGGTGCGTTGGAAAGCTTAGGAAATTATCTACAAATTATATCGGAGGCCTCTTGACCAAATTCAGCTTCTATCATGGTGAAAAATGGTCTGAAAGTTTAATACGAATATTTGGACCAGTTTGAGCTTCAAAGGAGGGTGACTTTTGGGTTGCATGCCTAAGTAACTCCTTTTTAGAAGTTATAGATCATTTTTTTTATTTTCTTAAGTAGGATAGTTATGTTCTTTTAATATTCACTTAGTGGAGAGTTATCTAGTTATTAGGGGTTTATGTCATCTTATGATGGACCTTTGGTTTTTCTTTCCCTATGATATATGTACACACCTATTACTTGATGAAATACAACTTCGAGTTCATTTTGGATTGAGTTCATTTGTGAGGGAATTGTCTCTCTTTGGTTCTTGGTTGAACCACCCCTATTCTTATCAAGAATCCAAGATTCTTGTGGCGAACCTCACCTTGGCTTATCAAATCCCCTTGGATTTGTGGCACCTACCTTCCATTCCTTATCTTGTCCATTTTTGTATTTCTTCTTCTTCATATTTTGGTAGTCACTCAAGGATAGATCCGAAAATTTACATGCTTCTTTTGGATCATATCAACCCGTCTCTTGGTGCTTCGGCTCCGCCCGGAAGGCGTCACCTAACACCACATCCAACCACAACCAAGATCGAGGAGACGCACACCAACAGCCTCGCCACACCATCGAGTACCCGACGAAATTGATAACTATCAAAAGCCAATTTTTTTAAAAACCAACAACATCAAGAGGATCCTTTCAGATGCGCCTTCAGTCGATCCGGTGTTTGCCACCACTTCCAAGGCCACTTCAGGACGATCACCTGTCTCTTGGTGCTTCGGCTCCACCCCGGAAGGCATCACCTAACACCACGTCCATCCACAGAAAAGGTCGAGGAGCCGTGCAACCACAACCTCGCCACACCATCGAGTACCCCATGAAATTGATAATTATTGAAAGACAACATTTTTAAAAACTAACAACATCAACAGGATCCTTTCCGATGCGGCTTTAGCCCATCTGGTGTTTGCCACCCATTCCAAGGCCACTTCAGGACGATCACCAGTCTCTTGGTGCTTCGGCTTCTCCCTGTCCCTGGAAGGCAACACCTAACACAATGTCCATCCACAGCCAAGGTTGAGGAGCCGTGCACCCACAACATAACCACTCCATCGAGTACCCCATGAAATTGTTAAATATCGAAAGCCAACATTTTTAAAAACCAACAACATCAAGGGGATCCTTTCCGATGCGTCTTTAGTCGATCTAGTGTTTGCCACCCCTTCCAAGGCCACTTTAGGACAATCACCCGTCTCTTGGTGCTTCGGGTCGGCCCCGGAAGGCATCACCTAACACCACATCCATCCACATAATAAGTCGAGGAGCCGTGCACCCACAGCCTCACCACACCATCGAGTACCCCACGAAATTGATAAATATCGAAAGTCAACATTTTTAAAAACCAACAACATCGCAAGAAACCTTTCCGATGCGCCTTCGGCCAATCTGGTGTTTGCCACCCCTTCCAAGGCTACCTAAGCACGATCACCCGTCTCTTGGTGCTTCGGCTCCATCCCGGAAGGCATCACCTAACACCACGTCCATCCATAACCATGGTCGAGAAGTCGCGCACACACAGCTTCAGCACACCATCGAGTACCCCATGAAATTGATATATAACGAAAAAATACATTTTTAAAAACCAACAACATCACAAGGATCCTTTCTGATGTGCCTACAAAAGATCTGGTGTTTGACACCCCTTCCAACGCCACTTCAGGATGATCACCCGTCGTTTGGTGCTTCTGCTCCACCCCGGAAGGCATCACCTAACACCACTTCCATCCACAACCAAGGTCGAGGGCCGTGCAGCCACATCATAACCACACCATCGAGTACCCCACGAAATTAATAAATCTCAAAAGCCAATATTTTTATAAACAAATAACATCATGAGGATCCTTTCCGATGCGCCTTCAGCGGATATGGTGTCTGCCACCCCTTCCAAAGCCACTTCAGGACGATCACCCATCTCGTGGTGCTTCGGCCTCGCCCTGGAAGGCATCACCAAACACCACATCCATCCACAGTCAAGGTCGAGGAGCCGTGCACCCACAGCCCCGCCACACCATCGAGTACCCCACGAAATTGATAAATATCGAAAGCCAAAATTTTTAAAAACCAATAAGATTGCAGGGATCCTTTCCGATGCATCTTCAGTCGATCCAGTATTTGTCACCAATTCCAAGGCCACATTAGGACGATCACCCGTCTCTTGGTGCTTCGGCTCCGCCCGGGAAGGTATCACCTAACACAACGTCCAACTACAACCAAGGTCGAGGAAACGCGCACCCACAGCCTCGCCACAACATCGAGTACCCGACGAAATTGATAAATATCGAAAGCCAACATTTTTAAAAACCAACAACATTAAGAGGAACCTTTCAAATGCGCCTTCAGTCGATCCGGTGCTTGCCACCACTTCCGAGGCCACTTCAGGACGCTCACCAGTCTCTTGGTGCTTCGGCTCTGCCCCCGGAAGGCATCACCTAACACAATGTCCATCCACAAAAAATGTCGAGGAGCTGCGCACCCACTGCCTCACCACACCATCGAGTACGCCACGAAATTGAGAAATATCGAAAGCCAACATTTTTAAAAACAAACAACATCACGAGAATCCTTTCCGATGCGGCTACAGCGGATATGGTGTCTGCCTACCCTTCCAAAGTCACTTCAGGACGATCACCCATCTCTTGGTGCTTTGGCCTCACCCCGGAAGGCATCACCAAACACCACATCCATCCACAACCAAGGTCGAAGAGCCGTGCAACCACGGTCTCGCCACACTATCGAGTACACCACGAAATTGATAAATATCGAAAGCCAACATTTTAAAAAACCCACAACATCACGAGGATCCTTTCCGATGCGCCTTCAGTCTATCCGGTGTTTGCCACCCTTCCAAGGCCATTTCATGACGATCACCCGTCTCTTGGGGCTTCGGCTCCGCCCCGGAACGCATCACCTAACACCACATACATCCATAGCCAAGGTCGAGGAGCCGAGCAACCACAGCCTCGCCACATCATCGAGTACCCCACAAAATTGAGAAATAGCGAAAGCCAACATTTTAAAAAACCAACAACATCACGAGGATCCTTTCCGATGCGCCTTGAGTCGATCCGGTGTTAGGCGACCCCTTCCAAGGCCACTTCATGACGATCACCTGTCTCTTGGTGCTTCGGCTCCGCCCCGGAAGGCATCACCTAATACCACGTCCATCCACAACCAAGGTCGAGGAGCCGTACAACCAGAGCCACGCGACACCATTGACTACCCCACGAAATTGATAAATACCGAAAGCCAACATTTTAAAAAACCCACAACATCACGAGGATCCTTTCCGATGCACCTTCAGCCGATCCGGTGTTTGCCTCCCTATCCAAGGCCACTTCAGGACGATCACCTGTCTCTTGGTGAATCGGCTCCGCCGCGGAAGACATCACCTATCACCACATCCATCCACAATGAAGGTTGAGGAGCTGAGAACCCACAACCTCGCAACACCATCGAGTACCCCGCGAAATTGATAAATATCGAAAGGCAACATTTTTAAAAACCGACAACATCGCAAGGAACCTTTATGATGCACCTTCGGTCGATCTGGTGTTTGCTACCCCTTCCAAGGGCACTTCATGACGATCATCCGTCTCATGGTGCTTAGGCTCCGCCCCGGAAGGCATCAGCTAACACCATGTCCATCCAAAACGAAGGTTGAGGAGCCGTGCACCCATAACCTCGCCACACCATCGAGTACCCCCGAAATTGATAAATATCGAAAGCCAACATTTTAAAAAACCGACAACATCGTAAGGAACCTTTATGATGCACCTTCAGCCGATCTGGTGTTTGCCACCCCTTCCAAGGCCACTTCAGGATGATCACCCGTCTCTTGGTGCTTCGGCTCTGCCCCGGAAGGCATCCCCTAACACCACGTCCAACCACAGTCAAGGTCAAGGAGCCTTTTACCCACAACCTCACCACACCATCGAGTACCCCACGAAATTGATAAATATCGAAAGCCAATATTTTTAAAAACTAATAACATCAAGAGGATTCTTTCCGATGCACCTTCCGCCGATCTGGTGTTTGCTACCCCTTCCAAGGCCACTTCACGATGATCACCCGTCTCTTTGTGCTTCGGCTCCGCCCCGGGAGGCATCACCTAACACCACATCCATCGACAACTAAGGTCGAGGAGCCGCGCACCCACAGCCTCGCCACACCATCGAGTACCCTACAAAATTGATAAATATCGAAAGTCAACTTTTTCAAAAATCAATAACAACACGATGATCCTTTCTGATGCGCGTTTAACCAATCTAGTGTTTGACACCCCTTCCAAGGCCACTTCAGGACGATCACCTGTCTATTGGTGCTTCGGCTCCGCCCCGGAAGGCATCACCTAACACCACGTCCATCCACAGAAAAGGTCGAGGAGCCGCGCACCCACAGACTCACCACACCATCGACTACCCCATGAAATTGATAAATATCAAAAGCCAAAATTTTTAAAAACCAACAACATCACGATGATCCTTTCCGATGCGCCTTCAGCCGATCTGGTGTTTGCCACCGCTTCCAAGGCCACTTCAGGATGATCACCCATCTCTTGGTGCTTCGGCTCTGCCCCAGAAGGCATCACCTAACACCACGTCCATCCATAACCGAGGTCGAGGAACCGCGCACCCACAGCCTCGCCACTCCATCGAGTACCCCACGAAATTGATAAATATCGAAAACCAACATTTTAAAAACCAACAACATCACGAGGATCATTTCCAATGCGCCTTCAACTGATCTGGTATTTGCCACCCATTCCAAGGACATTTATGGACAATCGCCTGTCTGTTGGTGCTTCGGCTCCACCCCGGAAGGATTCACCTAACACCACGTCCATCCACAACTAGGGTCGAGGAGCTGCGCACCTTCAGCCTCGCCACACCATCGATAACCCCACGAAATTGATAAATATAAAATGCCAATATTTTGAAATACCAAAAACATCACGAGGATCCTTTCCGATGCACATTCAGTCGATCTGGTGTTTGCCATCCCTTCCAAGGCCATTTCAGGACGATCACCCGTCTCTAGGTTCTTTGGCTCCGCACCGGAAGGCATCACCTTACACCACGTCCATCCACAACCAAGGTCGAGGAGCCGTGCACCAACAGCCTCGCCACACCATCGAGTACCCCACAAAAGTGATAAATATCGAAAGCCTATATTTTAAAAAACCAACAACATCACGAGGATCCTTTCCGATGCGCCTTCAGTCGATCGGATGTTTGCCAGCCCTTCCAAGGCCACTTCAGGACGATCACGCGTTTATTGGTGCTTCAGCTCCACCCAGGAAGGCATCACCTAACACCAAGTCCATCCATAACAAAGGTTGAGGAGCCGTGCAACCACAGCCACGCGACACCATCGACTACCCCTCAAAATTGATAAATATCGAAAGCCAACATTTTAAAAAACCAACAACATCACGAGGATCCTTTCCGATGCGCCTTCAGTCGATCTGGTGTTCGTCACCCCTTCCAAGGCCACTTCAGGAAGGTCACCAATTTATTGGTGCTTTGGCTCCGCCCCGGAAGGCATCACCTAACACCACGTCCATCCACAGTCAAGGTCGAGGAGCCGCGCACCCACAGCTTCGCCACACCATCTAACACCCCACGAAATTGATAAATATCGAAAGCCAACATTTTAACAAACCAACAACATCACGAGGATCCTTTCCGATGCGCCTTTAATCGATCCGGTGTTTGCCACCCCTTCCAAGGCCTCTTCATGACGATCTCCCATCTCTTGGGGCTTTGGCTCCGCCCCGGAAGGCATCACGTAACACCACGTCCATCTATAGCCCAGGTCGAGGAGTCGTGCAACCACAGCCTCGCAAAACCTTCGAGTACCCCACGAAATTGATAAATATCGAAAGCCAACATTTTAAAAAACCAACAACATCACGAGGATCCTTTAAACAAGCGGATTCTAATCCTTTAAACAAGCGGATTCTAATCCCTTTCCGATTGTAGAAGCAATTAAACAAGCGCAATTGACACTACAGGATATATATTCCCTATTTCCGAATTAAGCAAACGGACTGAAGCTCTCGTGAATTAAGCAAACACGATCAACACACGCGAATTAAACAAACGCGATCAAGGTAAAGGAACATAGAATCATCGAAATTAATCAATACTTGTTCTATATAACTTGAATTAAGAAAACAAGGCAACATAATAATATTGAAAGAGATAAGCAATTTGATTGGGAAATTACGGAACCTCTAGTGTCGGCGGAAACCGATTACAGCAGATTAATCCCTGGTGATTAGTTCTCCATCATAAACATAATAAAAACCCTAAGAATAATTTGTAAATAGTGAAAATTCTATCTCTTTTCTGTCTGCCCTGCTGTCTTTTTATAGATTAGGTGCGCGTCTCGGCCGTGATGACCATCACGGCCAGGTCGTGACCAATTTTGCCTAGGGCGCGCATTCAAATTCTAGTCTGTCACGGTCGTGATGCCTATCACGGCCAGGTCGTGATCAATTCTGTCCATGGGTGCTGATATGTCACGGTCGTGACCTCCATAACGGCTAGGCTGTGATCAATTCTAATATTCAGGGTCTTCTCATCACGCCCGTGATGGGTATCACGGCTGGGTCGTGATGCTCTCTGATCTTCAGTGACTTCTCATCACGCCCGTGATGGGTATCACAGTCGGGCCGTGATGCTTTCTGGTCTTCATGGGTAGCTCATCACTGCCGTTACCAGTGTCACGGCCTGGGCGTGATGGCCTCTGCTTTAAGTGCCATTCCCTTTTTGCTCTTCTTATTAACTTGAAAATATGAAATAGCAGTAATTGCTTTATTTGACTCAAAACTAACTAAAATATACTAAAATACTTAAGAGACTCAAAATGTTGCTTAAGGACAATTAAATCCAAATTTGGGCGAAAACGAGATTAAACTCGAACAATTTGTACGAAAACCATGGTCTTACTAGTTATAAAACTAGACGAACCAGAGGCTTATCAAAATACCCCAAACTTAAACTTTGATTGTCCCCAAGCAAACTAAAACTCAAAAAGACTCAAACGTGGCAAGCTTAAAGGATTCAACCAATTTCGCACAGTGATGACCGATCTGGGCAAGTATACCCAGTCGTACAAGTAATACGGTGGTGAGACCGGTTATCGTATCCATGGGGATTGGATGTCAATTACCAATTCGCAAACTCAAACTATCTAGACTATGATGAGAAATCAAAACAAACAAAACAAAGGAATAAAAATCTTTTTGGGAACTTTTGACAAACACTTGGAGTGCAGAAAGAGGTGTTGGGATTAAATATCACCAAATCTTAGCCTCATGCATTACCAAGACTAGATACCTCCCATTCATGCTTCAAATATTAAAATCAATCCACTAAATTACTCAATCCCCGATTCCTCGGATGGCAAGAGCCTAATTCCACTAACAGACCCTAATTCCTTAGTTGACCTAGATTAATGAATTTGCATTAGGATTAGGGATTACGCGATTACTAGTAAACCAAACTCCGTTTCTAGATGCAAGGGTTACTAGATGTTTAAATTCAGTTCCGGTTCTAGTACGAATTTCCCAATTGCATATCAAAACACTAATCGAGTCATGGGGGTGCTAGCCACAACAAGCATTAAGCATGGAAAATCAATCACTAATATGAAGACATGAAAACAGATTAATCAGTCATGGCAAATACATAATATTCAGAATGGTTACATCTAATCCCAACAAAAAGGGATATAACTACTCATTGTAATATAAATTACAAAAAGAGAAAGAGAAGGGATGAAGTGAACTCATGACGAATCCTCCAATCTTCTTCCAATCCAAGAGCAGAGAAAAACCACCCCTTTTTGCTTCCCAAGAGTCTCCCTAGGGTGAAAGTGCTCCTAGGTTCAAAGTCCCTGTTTTTCTGTGTGTTTCTGGTCTCCACTAGGGTTCCCAGCCTTTTGAGAGTCCCCTTTTTCTATCTGTTTGGCCTGTCACGACCGTGATTGTTATCACGGCTAGGCCGTGACAACTTCTGACTTTTGCCTTCAATCTTCTCAGTTTTCTTGATCATGGTTGTGATGGGCTATGCTTGGCTCATTTTCTTCACTTTTCAAGATCTATTCCATCCAAGCTCCATCAAGGCTAATTCTGAGCATTTTTCCATAAATTCCTGCAAAACAACACCAAGAAACCACCTTACCCGTTCCAAGGGAAAAACTAACTAAAATCAAATAAAGAATGCCTAATCTATATGAAAAATGCATGCAAAAGTGTATAAGAAACATCATGTAAAATCACACTATCAAATCACCCCAAGCTTATTCAATTGCTTGTCCTCAAGTAATCACTAAGGCCAGAAGATCAAAATAATCAAAGCAAGGATAGTGAACTAAGGACCCGAGTAAACAATCCAAGTAACAGGCATTTCAAATAATTCAGCAAGAGACAAACAGTTCAAGTCCAATTAGAAGCTTAGGTTTCTTAGACTCATATTCTCACTGATTCGGGCACTCTTTCTCACCTGAAACTCACCCCAAGCTTGTTCATTTGCTTAGCTCTCTTTCTCGCCTCACTCAAGTGTTCAAGGATATATGATAATTTGCTCCATTTTCCTCAAGGAATAAATTCTACCATAGGCTTGTAACGTGGCCATGGGATTTAACGTTCGGTGGGGAAATCAAGAAAAGGACATTTCAAAAGGGCTAAACAAATCATCAAGCATTGCAAATCATGACACCTTCTAAAATACCCTTTTGGGTTTTGATTTATTTTTCCACCTTTCTTTCTTTCTTTTCATTTTATTTCTCATTTCTTTTTGTCATCCCCTTCTCTATGTATTTTTCTTTTTCTTTTGTTTTTTTTTTTGCTTGGATAAGGGGAGATTTTTCAACTCAAGAGAAATATTTTTCTGATTCTTTTATCCCAAAATTTTTTCAACTACCTTTTTACCCTTTTGTAATACTTTAGAAGGTCCTATCAAGCATTATTCAATAATATATTTCAAGGTACGAAGAAAAGTATTTCATTCTTTCAGGCTCAAATTGGGCAACTAAGGGGTAGCATTTAATCATTCAAAGCTCAGAAGGCAAGAAAAATACCTAGTGCCTCAATCATTTTCAAAAATGTTTTCAAAAATTTCTAAGCTTCAAAACAGTTTCAAGTCAAGTTCTAGAGAAATACAATCCAAGAGGATTAACACTCTAACACAAAGAATGTGGTAGATATAGTGAGTACCCCTTTTGTCTCAAAATCTCACATTTTAATAGTTCAAAAATCAATGAGAAACAGAAATCTATAGAACCATATGCTAATTATCAACTTTCCAAGATTATCGCGAACATTTTTATTTTTGGCCTTGTCACAAGAATAACAAATTGGGTTCAACAATTCACTATCTCAATTTAATTGGCACTCAGTTTTCACAATTTGGATGCAAAATCTAAACAAGGGCAATCTGATCATGTGATCATGCAACACTATATGAACGCAACATGAAAAATGCAAATGCAAAATACCCCTACCCCAAGCTTAAGAATTTACATTGTCCCCAATGTAAACAAACAAGTTAGAGAGAGGAGAAAATTAGAACGACTTACCGAGGCGGTAGCGGGTGCTGGCTCACATTCCAGTCAGAAACTTGTTGGGAAATATGTCACGACCGTGAGCCTCATCACGGGCAGGCCGTGATCAATTCTGATCCATGGATGTTGGCCTGTCACGGCCGTGAACTCCATCACGGCTAGGCCGTGATGCTCTCTTACTTCAGGGTCCTTCCCATCACGCCCGTGATGTGGATCACGGCTAGGCCGTGATCCTTTCTGATCTTCAATTCTGGCTCATCACGGCCGTGACCAGTGTCACGGCCTGGGAGTGATGGTCTCTGTTTGTCTCTCCCTGCCCTTTTGCTTCTCCTGTCTTCTTTCCCTGAAAACACCTAACAAAACTATTAACAAATCTCTTGATCTTCTCAAATTACTCAAGAGTTGAAATCAAAAACAAAAACTAACTAAAGAGAAGGGTTAAGAAAACTTGGGTTGCCTCCCAATAAGCGCTTCTTTAACGTCACTTGCTTGACTCATTAAGAAGCATCCACCTGGATCCCAAAGCCTGTGGTATAAGGACCAAGGGGTGCTCAAGATGTGAGATCCTCCACCCGGATCGCATGGTTTATGGAGTGGCGATTGTAGCAGCAGTATGGCTCTATCCACGGTTCCACCTAGCCAGTGTGAGAAAACACCATTGACCTCTTTAACTACAATAATGCACTCACTTCCTAGCGGGTCAAAATGGCATTTTCACTAGGAAGTTTGACAGACAAGTGGAAGGGACTAACTTAGCAGTGTCCACACATGCATATAAGCCGACATATTTGTCTAATGCAGTAAATTCAGCAAGCATGGTGGAGGGAATGTTTTCCAAATGCCCTGCCTTCTCACTTGTTCCTCCCCAAGGGTGCGTGAAAGGTAATTCCTCTTCTTGTGGCTCATCTACCACCACCACTTCATCTTCATTGTGATCCATTCCCACAACCATATTCTGCTCAAATTCTGCTTCATGTGGCTCTATGGGAATCATACATGGTGGTGGAGGTGGTAAATACGAACAGAGGGTTTCCCATTCCTCCTTGGAGCATCTGTATACAACCTTCCCTGTCACACTATCAACTTGTGTTGGGATATCAAAATTTGCCAATTCTGGGTAATCTTCCTGACGAGTCTGGGCAAATATACCCAGTCGTGCAAGTAATACGGTGGTAAGACCGGTTTATCGTATCCACGGGGATTGGATGTCAACTACCAATTCGCAAACTCAGCAACTATCTAGACTAAACAGAGAAATCAAGAGAATTCAAAATAAACAAAAGAAAAGAAATAAAATCTTTTTGTCTTTTTATCGAACACTTGGAATGCAGAAATGATATGTTGGGACCAGACTTCACCAACCCTCTATCTCATGCAATATCAGGACTAGATACCTCCCATTCATGCTTCAGATATGAAAATCAATCCACTAAACTACTCAAGTCCCGATCTCTCGGATGACAAGAGCCTAATTCCACTAATAGACCCTAATCTCTTAGGTGGCCTAGATTAATGAAATTGCATTAGGATTAGGGATTACGCGATTACTAGCAAACCAAACTCCATCTCTTGATGTAAGGGTTACTAGGTGATTAAATTCAATTCCGGTTCTAATATGAACGTCTCCATTACATACTAAAACACAAATCGAGTCATGGGGGTGCTAGCCACAACAAGCATTAAGCATAGAAAAATAACCACTAATACGAAGGCATAAACATAGAATAATCAGTCAAGATAAATACATGATTATCAGTTGGCTACATCTAATCCCAACAACAGGGATTTAACTACTCATAAAAAGAGAATACAAAGAAACATAGATGAAGGAAAGAAGGGATTCCATGGGAGCAATCCTCCAGAAGCTGCCTCTGACTCAAGAAAATCACGCCCCTCCTGGTCTCTCTCTGAGAGAATAATATCTCCCTCTGTCCAAGTCTCTGAGAGAATTATATCTCTTTCAATGGTGCTGCCTTTTGGCCTCCTTGTCATAACTGACGCTGCCCCTTGGTCTTTTGTATCCATCTAGCAATAAATTCCAGATTTTTAATCTTTGATTTCTCAATCTGCATCTTTTGATTTCTCATGCGGGTCCCTTGTGCATTTAATTCATGTTCTTTGGCGTTTATTTCCTTGATTCACATTACTTTTCTATTCTCACTTTCACATTGAAAATCACTTTGTCTTCTCTTTAGCCTTAATTAACGTGGACCCCTTTGGACTAATTGATTTCAATTGTCATAAACCAACAATTCCTTCTTTGTCTGTTACTTTTCATTACTGCCTTATCTTTATTTTTATTCACATAACTGTCCCATTTCAATCTTCCACATTAATAACGCAGCTGTTAAACTTTTCCATTCAATACTCTTTATTTTTTTCTCATCCAGCAACCTTAACTTTCACGTTGAACCTCTCTCAAATGCCACTTGAGATTCCAATTCATAATTCACTCTTGATTTATGCTATCCTTTCTTCATTTTTAAAGCTCCAACTTAATCCAGGCTCCATCATGGCTCATTTTGGGCATTTTATCTTTAATTTCTGCAAAACAACACCACAACACTGCCTTATCCGTTCCAAGGGAAAACAAACTAAAAATAAAATAAAGAATGCCTAATCTATATGAAAAAATGCATGCAAAAGTGTACAGAAAACATGATGTAAAATCACACTATCACTTCCCAACACCAGTTGTCCTCCCAAGTGTGACTTGAGGCTTCCCCATCAAATGGATAATGATAGTTGTCCATGAATTCCATCCACCTGGCACAACAAAACTCAAAACAAAAAGATCAAATATATATAGAAAAATTAAAAATTAAAAATGTCTAAATTAGTTGCCTCATTTGTTACTAATGATATTGGAAAAACCAATCCCCGGTAACGACGCCAAAAACTTGTTGACGAATCTGGGCAAGTATACCCAGTCGTACAAGTAATACGGTGGTGAGATCGGTTATCGTATACACGGGGATTGGATGTCAATTACCAATTCACAAACTCAACAATTATCTAGACTATGATGAGAAATCAAAACAAACAAAACAAAGGAATAAAATTTTTTTGGGAACTTTTGACAAACACTTGGAGTGTAGAAAGAGGTGTTGGGATTAAATATCACCAAACCGCCTCATGCATTACCAAGACTAGATACCTCCCATTCATGCTTCAAATATTAAAATCAATTCACTACATTACTCAAGTCCCGATTCCTCGGATGGCAATAGCCTAAATCCACTAATAGACCCTAATTCCTTAGTTGACCTAGATTAATGAATTTGCATTAGGATTAGGGATTACGCGATTACTAGTAAACCAAACTCCATTTCTAGATGCAAGGGTTACTAGGTGATTAAATTCAGTTCCGGTTCTAGTACGAATTTCCCAATTGCATACCAAAACACTAATCGAGTCATAGGGGTGCTAGCCACAACAAGCATTAAGCATGGAAAATCAATCACTAATATGAAGACATGAACACAGATTAATCAGTCATGGCAAATACATAATATTCAGAATGGTTACATCTAATCCCAACAAAAAGGGATTTAACTACTCATTGTAATAGAAATTACAAAAAGAGAAAGAGAGATGGGATGAAGTGAACTTATGACGAATCCTCCAATCTTCTTCCAATCCAAGAGCAGAGAAAAACCACACCTTTTTGCTTCCCAAGAGTCTCCCTAGGGTGAAAGTGCTCCTAGGTTCAAAGTCCCTGTTTTTCTGTGTGTTTCTGGTCACCACTAGGGTTCCCAGCCTTTTGAGAGTCCCTTTTTTCTTTCTGCTGCGCTCTTATTTATAGAGTGGCCGCGTGTCACGGCCGTGATGGCCATCACGGCCAGGCCGTGACGCGTTCTGGAGTGGGCGTGCTTTCAAATTTGGAGCATCATGGTCGTGAGCCTCATCACGGCTAGGCCGTGATCGGTTCTGTTTGGCCTGTCACGGCCGTGATGGTTATCACGGCTCGGCCGTGACAACTTCTGACTTTTGCCTTCAATCTTCCCAGTTTTCTTGATCATGGCCGCGATGGTCATCACGTCTAGGCCGTGATGGGCTCTGCTTGGCTCATTTTCTTCACTTTTCAAGCTCTATTCCATCCAAGCTCCATCAAGGCTAATTCTGAGCATTTTTCCTTAAATTCCTGCAAAACAACACCAAGAAACCACCTTACCCGTTCCAAGGGAAAAACTAACTAAAATCAAATAAAGAATGCCTAATCAATATGAAAAATGCATGCAAAAGTGTACAAGAAACATCATGTAAAATCACACTATCACACAGATTTCATGCAACTTTAACAAAACAATTTTTCTTCAATGTTTCCCCCCTTCGCAACAATTTAATCCCCACATTCATTTACTTTAAACAATTGAGAATTCCATCATTCATGCAATCAGTAATCTGAGTTGAGGATCCAAGTTACTCACAAAACGGAGATCACCAATTTCAAACAATTGCCTTCCTCACAAGGGCATTTAATGTTTCACTCATTCACTCAATTCGTCTAGGCTATCAACTTTTCACTCAATTTCACATTTCAAGAGCACTTCCCATGAATTTGATTTCCATCTCAAAATAGTTCCCACGAAAACATGGATGCAACATCAAAAGGTCTTTTAAAGGTTGTAATGGGGCCTGGCTAAGGGTAGGATTATTGAAAGGTACTAGGTTTTACATTCCTAGCAATTAAGAGAGCATGAATCCTGTACACCATTATTTTCACTCTAATTCCTTTTTCCATTTTTCTTTTTGACGCTTTTAGTGGCTACAACCCTTTTCTTTCTAAGCTTTTTGTTTTTGCCCCTTTTCTTTTGGCATTTTTTTTCCTTTTCTTCTTTGCCCTTGGCTTCAACCTTTATTTTTTTATTTTTCTCAACCCAGAATGACATATCAAACCTTGTAGCCACCCCAAACTTATTTTCTTACAACCCTTCTCTTGCTAAGCTTCCATGCTCTCCTAATCCTAAGATTGGGTCAATATGGGTTTTTCCAGATTTTTGGCTTATAACACGAGGTCATCAAGAAACAATGGGCTTATTAGGCTCAATGTGGCTAACTAGGGAACATGCATTACGGATGGTTCTTTTTAGGCCAAGTTGTTATTTCAAATAAAATTGCCTAAATCATTTGATGCAACCATATAAACATGCAAACCATGAGAGATTCAAGAAAATTCGGGAAAGTGAAGCTTAAAAGCGATTCACACAATTAAAAACAATGTTGGAGGCTCAAATTCCTCACCTGGACATTTTTGCAAATTGTTTGACCGAGATACAATTCCTAGTGTGTGCACCCCTTCACCCCAAACTTGTCATAAATCAAGCAATCACAATAAAATTTCTCAAAGTTCAATTTTCAATTTTTCACATGGGGATCAAATTTTCGATTTTCAAAACCTAGGGGGAAATCATCGATAGTCAACATATATCATGCAACACATCTATGCTAATTTTAACAAAACCCATTCAAGCTTGCCGACATAAGACTCACACACATACGTCACAAGGCAACACAAACAAGGAAAACAAACAAAAACAAAACAATTGGTTCCCTCCCCCACACTTAAGACATACATTGTCCTCAATGAAAGAACATAAATATAAAATAAGAGTGAGGGAAAGGAGAAGGTGCTCCCTGATCAAGTTGTAGTGTAGGTGGGCGCTTCCAAGGAAAGCTCCTCTACGGTTGCATCTTGAGGCACCGAGCTCTCATGGAATAGCTTCAAGCGCTGCCCATTAACCTTAAAAACCTTGTTTCTACCTGCACTTTTTATTTCTACCGCACCATGAGGGAAAACATCAGTAACAACAAATGGGCCAATCCACTTGGATCGAAGTTTCCCAGCCATCACTTTTAGGCGAGAGTTAAACAATAAAACCTGTTGGCCCACAGAGAATTCCTTCCTAGAAATCATCTTATCATGGAAGTGCTTAGTTTTCTCTTTATAAATTCGAGAGCTTTCATAGGCTTCCAACCTAAGCTCTTCAAGCTGCTGTAATTGGAGTTTTCTTTCAATGCCTGCTCCTTGCATTTCCAAGTTACAACTTTTGACCGCCCAATAAGCACGGTGCTCAATTTCCATAGGGAGATGACATGCCTTACCGAACACAAGTCTATAGGGAGACATCCCTATTGGTGTCTTGAAGGCTGTTCTTTGAGCCCAAAGTGCGTCTTCTAGACGGCGGCTCCAGTCCTTCCTATTTGGATGCACCACTTTCTCTAAGATCTATTTGATTTCTCTGTTTGAGATCTTTGCCTGCCCATTAGTTTGGGGATGATATGCAGTAGATACCCTGTGCACAACTCCATACTTCCGGAGTAAAGCTTCCATGGTGAGGTTACAGAAATGAGTGCCTTGGTCACTTATGATAGCACGAGGTATTCCGAACCTGCAGAAAATATTGGACCTGACAAAATTTGCAACAACTCTAGAATCATTAGTCCTAGTGGGGATAGCTTCCACCCACTTTGAAACATAATCAACAGCAAGTAAGATATAGATAAAACCAAAAGATGCAGGGAAAGGACCCATAAAGTCAATTCCCCACACATCAAACACCTCACAGAAAAGCATAGGCTGCTGAGGCATTTCACTCTTACGAGTGATGGTTGTACCTGTTATCTGACACTCTTTACAAGTGCGGTAGATATCATAAGCATCCTTGAAAATAGTGGGCCAATAAAAACCTGAATCTAGGATTTTTTTTTGCAGTCCTTTGTGGCCCAAAATGTCCCCCTACTTGAGAAGCATGAAAAAAATGCAAAATAGATTCAATCTCATAGTCGGGGACACATCTCCTAATTACCTGATCACTACCAAAATTCCAAAGATATGGATAATCGCATACATAATATTTGGCATCACTCTTGAGTTTGTGAATTTGTGATCTAGTTGCACCTGTCGGAAAAACACCAGCAACAAGATAATTAACAATATCAGCAAACCAAGGAGTTACCCCATGTAACTGTAAAAGCTGCTCATCAGGAAAGTCATCCTGAATGGGGGAAGGATCCTCATCCCTCTCTATTCTGCTCAAGTGATCAGCCACTAAATTCTCAGCACCGCTTTTATCTTTAATCTCCACACTAAACTCTTGGAGCAACAACATCCACCGAATCAATCTCGGTTTTGCTTCTGGTTTCTTCAACAAGTACTTTAAAGCTGTATGGTCAGTGAAAACAACAACCTTGGAACCTAGCAAATATGATCTGAATTTATCAAGAGCAAAAACAAATGGCTAGAAGTTCCTTTTCAGGGGTAGTGTAATTAGCCTGTGCAGAATCTAAAGTTCTAGAAGCATAATAGATGACATGGGCAGCCTTGTCCACCCTTTGTGCAAGGACCGCCCCCACTGCATAGTTAGAGGCATCACACATAATCTCAAAAGGGAGGGTCCAGTCAAAGGGCTGGATGATGGGGGTAGAGGTCAATGCTTTCTTCAAGAAATCAAACGCCTTTTGGCAGTTGTCATCGAAGTTGAAAATGACATCATTCTTCAACAAGTTTGACAGAGGAAGAGCTATCTTGCTAAAATCCTTTATGAATCGCCTGTAAAAACCTGCATGACCAAGAAAAGAGCGAATCTCGTGAACGCAAGATGGGAAGGCATTGTAGAAATCACCTCAATCTTAGCAGGATCTACTGAAATACCTTTTTCAGAAATAATATGCCCCAAAACCATTCCCTGTTCAACCATAAAATGGCATTTTTCATAATTCAAAACAAGGTCAGTTTCAATGCATCTCTCCAAAACCAGATTCAAACTATTCAAGCATGCATGAAATGAAGAACCATACACAGTAAAATCATCCATAAACACTTCCATCCAATTCTCAATATATTCAGTAAAAATACTAATCATGCATCTCTGGAATGTGCCAGGAGCATTGCAAAGACCAAATGGCATCCTCCTGTAGGCAAAAGTGCCGAAAGGGCACGTGAAAGTTGCCTTTTCTTGATCCTCTGGTGCAATGTGGATCTGAAAGTAACCTGAAAAACCATCAAGAAAACAGTAGTGTGATTTACTAGCTAGCCGTTCAAGGATTTGATCGATGAACGATAAAGGGAAGTGATCCTTTCTAGTGGCCTGGTTCAATCTCCTGTAATCAATACATACTCTCCAACTCTCCTTTTAATGCTTCTTTTAATCCGCTCTTATGTGTGTGACCCTATAGGTTCCCAAAACGTTAGTAGTAACATTAAATCCCATTTAATATTACAAACAGTGAGCGGTATCTAGCAATACATCACTGCTACCTAAGTAGTGAGAAAGTCAGTGATTTGACGAAACCTTTCTGTGACAAATATTCATGTGCATTATTATCCCTTTGTCCATATATCTATATTGAACACAAGTCATAGAATGTGTCACCCTTGTATAGTTCAATATCATGTTCCCTGATACCCGAGTAGACTTAACAACAAATGAGGTCAATATCTCATATTGACTCATTTCAAAATGGCCAGGCATTTTCTGGTCTCACTCTATCGGGGGCCCACAGATATTACTCTCGTCATGTAGGAGGGACAAATTCCATCTAGGTCACTCACATCCCTCTGCATGGCTCGTGGTATGCCCAATGACCGTCTTTATAATCATCCTATTACAGATGACGTTTGACGATATTAAAGCACCACGACTCCTCATGTAGGGATCGTAGTGATTTCAGGTCGAAGGATTGTATGCACCATTGTCACTATGAGAACTACTTATGACACTCACATAACGCTCCATGTAGTGTTCTAATGGCGGGTCAATCCAGTACATCATTACTCTAATGTGTACCTATGTGTCGACTCGATATCTCATATCCATGACCCGTGAGATATGGTCATCAGTCTGCACACATAATAGTCTCAATTGTATTATTATTGTCCTTATTAATAACATACTTGACTACGGATATTTAAGAATAGGATTTCATTGTTCAATAGTGTCTCACGATCAAGTCATATACTTGATATTCTATTGAACTGAGATTTCTATTCTAAGGACGTTATTATGTTTAAACAAGTAACACAATAAACTGGAATGCCTCATATCATATATATATAAAATAGCAAGATACAAATGTAAGTCTAAAGAAATACATTGGCCTCTAGGGCTTACACCAACAATCTCCCACTAGCACTAGAGCCAATCAGGCATCAATCTAATGCCCATCGATCTAGTGTGACCTTCATGCGTCTGTTGAGCAAGAGGTTTCGTAAGTGGGTCAGCAACGTTATCAAGTGTTGGTACTCTGCATATTTTCACATCTCCTCTATCGATGATCTCTCGAATGAGATGGAAGCGCCTAAGTATATGTTTGGATCGCTGATGAGATCTAGGTTCCTTGGCTTGTGCAATGGCCCCATTGTTATCACAATAGAGATCAATGGGGTCCACAATACTTGGAACCGTACCAAGTTCAGCAATGAACTTCCTGATCCAAACAGCCTCCTTTGCTGCATTGGAGGCGGCAATATACTCAGCCTCTGTAGTAGAATCGACAACTGTCTCCTGCTTTGAACTCTTCCAGCTCACAGCCCCGCCATTCAGGCAGAACACATAACCAGATTGCAATCTGGAATCATCCTTATCGGTCTGGAAGCTAGCATCGGTGTAACCTATTACAGCAAGCTCTTCCTCGCCTCCATATACCAAAAACGAATCCTTAGTTCTTCTCAAGTACTTAAGGATGTTCTTGACAGCAGACTAGTGACTTTCACCGAGATCAGACTGGTACCTGCTCGTTATGCTTAAAGCATACGATACATCTGGTCGAGTACATAACATGCCATACATGATAGATCTAATTGCGGATGCATATGGAATCTTACTCATGCGATCCCTATCCTCTTGAGTGGAAGGGGATTGTGCCTTTGATAGGCATATACCATGTGACCTAGGCAATAGTCCTTTCTTGGATTCATGCATGTTAAAGTGTCTCAACACTTTGTCTATGTATGTACTCTGACTTAGGCCAAGCAATTTCAGCGATCTATCCCTATAGATCCTGATCCCCAATACATAGGTAGCTTCACCAAAATCTTTCATAGAGAAGCAATTCCCTAACCATGTCTTTACATTTTGTAGTGTAGGGATGTCATTTCCAATGAGTAATATGTCATCTACATATAACACCAGAAAAACAACAATGCTCCCACTAACCTTCTTGTAGACACAAGGTTCATCTTCATTTTTGATGAATCCGTACTGTCTTACAGCATCATCAAAATGAAGGTTCCAACTTCTGGAAGCTTGCTTCAATCCATAGATTGACCGCTGCAATTTACACACCTTTCGGGCATCCTCTGAAATGTCAAAGCTTTCAGGTTGTGTCATGTACACATCCTCAAGAAGCTTTCCATTAAGGAAGGCAGTTTTGACATCCATCTGCCATATCTCATAATCATGGTATGCAGCGATAGCAAGTAAGATCCGGACGGATTTAAGCATCGCAACAGGTGAAAAGGTCTCATCATAGTCGACACCATGAATTTGCTTGAAACCCTTAGCGACCAATCGCGCCTTAAAGGTGTGTACCTTACCATCCATGTTAGTTTTCTTTTTGAAAACCCACTTGCACCCTATGGGTTTTACCCCTTCAGGTGGCTCTACCAAGGTCCATACCTGGTTGGTGTACATGGAATCCATCTCAGATTTCATGGCCTCAAGCCGCTTCTCAGATTCTGGGCCAGTAATGGCCTCCTGGTAGGTCACAGGCTCATCTTGATCCATGAGCAATACATCACCTTATGGAGTCATGAGAAATCCATATCTCTCAGGCTGGTGACGTATCCTGTTAGACCTACGCTGGTCTTGTGCTACTGGAGCGGATTGTTCCTCCACAACATTCTGTGAAGGTTGCTCATATTCCACCAATGGTAGGTCACTACTCTGTGATTCTTGAATTTCTTCAAGTTCTATCTTCCTCCCACTGGTTCCTATGGAGATAAACTCCTTTTCTAGGAATACACCAGTCCGTGCGACAAACACTTTGCCTTCGGAAGGATTATAGAATTGGTATCCCTTGGTTTCTTTGGGATACCCCACAAAGAAGCATTTATCATATTTGGGATTTAGCTTATTAGAAACTTGACGTTTTACATATGCTTCACAACCCCAAATCTTCATAAAAGACATGCTGGGTCGTCTACCAGTCCATATCTCATATGGTGTCTTTTCTACCGTTTTGGATGGAACACGGTTAAGTGTAAAAGCTGCTGTTAATAGAGCACGTCCATAGAAAGATTTTGGAAGGTTTGCATGACTCATCATAGACTGAACCATGTCCAACAAGGTTCGATTTCTCCTCTCTGAAAAACCATTCCATTGTGGTGTTCCAGGTGGAGTGAGTTGAGATAAAATCCCACACTCTCTCAGATGATCATCAAACTCTAGGCTCAAATATTCACCACCTCGATCTGATCGAAGAGCTTTAATATTTTTACCAAGTTGGTTTTGTACCTCATTTTTGAATTCCTTGAACTTTTCAAAGGATTCCGATTTATGTTTCATAAGATACACAAATCCATATCTACTGAAATCATCAGTAAATGTGATGAAGTACTGAAAACCACCTCTAGCTAATGTGTTTAGGGGTCCGCATACATCGCTATGTATAAGACCCAAAAGATCGCTGGCTCTTTCACCTTTGCCGGTGAATGGAGCTTTAGTCATCTTTCCCAATAAACAAGACTCACATATCTCATATGATTCATAATCAAATGAGTCCAAGAGTCCATCTTTATGGAGCTTCAAATGCGCTTCTCATTTATATGGCCTAAACGACAATGCCAAAGATAAGACGGGTTCAACTCATTTGGTTTGAACCTCTTAGTATTTATGTTATAGATGGGCATTTCAAGATCAAGGACATAAAGTCCATTACTCATGTGTGCACTAGCATAGAAAATATCATCCAAATAAATAGAACAACTTTTGTTCTTTATTATAAAAGAAAAACCAATCTTGTCCAAACAAGAAACGGAAATGATATTCCTGCTAATTGCAGGCACAAAATAACAGTTCTCTAACTGAATAGTAAGCCCAATGGGCAAAGTCAATACATAAGTCCCTACAGCTAAAGCAGCAACCTTTGCTCCATTTCCGACTCGTAGATCGACTTCGCCCTTTGTCAATGGTCTACTCCCGTCTAGGTCCTGCACATTTGTACAAATGTGAGAACCACATCCAGTATCTAATACCCAAGATGCAGAAGTAGATAAATTGACTTCTATAACAAACATACCTGAAGCGGAAGTCTCACTTCCTTTCTTCTTATTGATCTCTTCCAGGTATTTTGGGCAGTTCCTCATCCAATGTCCGGTCCGACCACAGTGGAAGCAATTGCCTTCCTTAGCCACACCACCCACAGGCTTCAAACCTGAAGTACTGGGTTTGATCTTGTTGATGGCCTTGCCCTTGCCCTTGCCCTTTTGTTTGTTCTTGGGCTTCTTGGGCTGCTTCTTGCTATTTCCAACTTGGACCATCAAAATGGCCTTCCCCTTTCCTTTAATATTTTGTTCAGCAGTTCTTAACATGCTCAACAATTCTGGCAAAGGTTTGTCAAGATCATTCATATTGAAGTTCATGAAAAACTGACTATAGCTCTCAGGCAACGATTGCAGAACCAAGTCGGTGGCCAACTCTTGGCCTAAAGGAAATCCCAGTCTCTCAAGATTCTCAATGTACCCGATCATCTGTAGTACATGAGGACTCACAGGGCTCCCTTCTGCCAATTTACACTGGAAAAGGGCTTTGGAAACTTCGAACCGCTCATGCCTTGCTTGCTCTTGGTAGAGCAGCTTGAGGTGCACGATCATATCGTACGCCTCCATGGTCTCATGTTGCTTTTGCAGCTCAGAGGTCATGGTAGCAAGCATAAGACAACCAACGTCTAAGGCGTCATCCGGATGCTTCTTATAAGCATCTCTGTCAGCCCTAGGAGCAGTTGAAGCCGGTGGCTCCTCAGGAATAGGCTCCTCAAGAACATACAGCTTTTTCTCATGTTTGAGGACAATCCTCAAGTTTCTGTACCAGTCCAGAAAATTCGTTCCGGATAGTTTGTCCTTCTCAAGGACGGATCGCAATGACAGGTTACATGATGTGTTTGATGTCATGGTAATCTACAGAGATAAATATGCAAAATATAAGTATCATGCCATGAAGTTATTTAATTAGGTCTTTAATTAAATACGGTCCCACTATTTTACTCAACACAATGACCCTCATCATTGATTCGGAAAATCCCGTTGGAAGATTTTCTAGTGGGCCAAGATCCATATTTCACCTAGCTTTAAGTCAGCTTTGGCTGATCACTTAAAATTCGGTTATTTAGGTAGGAAACACTTTCCGATTGCATCTCATGCAACTCTTGGACAGTTGGGTGAATAACTCTTATTCTAATCCATCACATGGACTAAAGCCCAACTTATGAGCCTCTAAGCCTTTCAATCCTATTGAAGTTGACTTAGTTAAGTCAGACCCAATGGATAGCAGTTGAACATTACATTTGTCCCATCGTGCCTTACTATCATAGATAAAGGTACCCCGCTTTGGCAGACCCACACTTAATCGATAATAGTCATGATGAGTGCCATGCATCGGAAGGCCTTTAAATGTGACTTAATATTTCCTTTTGAGGGATTTTATTAAAATTTGATCTCATCATTTGTTAAACTCTTTAACTTATTATTTACATATATGCATCTCATACATATATTAGTTAAACTCTTTTAACATACTATATACATACATGCATCTCATACATATATAAGGCAAATAAATGTGATATGGTTATGGCCCCTAACGCATTGATTCTCCCAAGCCAATGAGAGAATCTAAACTAAAACCTAGGAGCGTCCAAGCTTCTCCAAGCAAGATCTCCCACATGATAGCGTCTTCTTGTCTCCATCATTACATTACATAAACAGAAACCTCATTTTACATATGAGGGGAGTGAGATGAGAAAAGAAGATACATATGGAATATAAGAGAAAGGCACGACACGCAGGCCATATTTCAAAATATAAACCAAAAGGTAAAAGGACTAAGGCCATAACCATTCACCATACATCACCAAATAAATAGTAACAACCAATAATAACACACAATCATTATTATTATTAATTTCATAAATTAGAGATTTCAAAATCTGAATTTTGAAAACATAACATATATATATAATAAATCACATTTATTATAATAGATGTTACTATAAATCATATTTATTGCAATTGTTGTTACTACAAATCACATTTATTATAATTGATATAAATCACATTTATATAAATCACATTTATTGCAACAAATCACATTTATTGTAATTGATATAAATCACATTTACATAAATCACATTTATTGTAATTGATATAATTCTTAAATGGTGACATAAAATTTTTTAAAATTTGAATTTTGAAATTACACACTACGCAGAGGTAGCACAGGGGTGCGGGGCAGCGCCCCGAAGAAAAATTTTCTCTCCGAAGTGTGCCTCACTTCCTTGGTGGCTAGGGCGTCAACCTTTCAACCCTAAAACCGCAAGGCCCGTGAACACTTCACGTTGCAATGAACGGCGGCTACGGTTTCAACACTTGGAACCTCAGCCGCAACAACATGAACTTTTCATGTCCGAAACCCCTTAACGCCGCCAACACAGAACTCAAAACAATCATGTTTAACATCAACATTTGACGCCATCGCAGAACATAATAAGGATTCAGAACCAACGTACATATCACATACATACACAAACATGCAACAGACGTATATATCATATACATACAAAAATCACAGAAACAAGGTTTCGCAAACCAGATGCAAACGATTTTCAAAAACAATTTTCATAAAAACGATTCACATTATAAACATGTTATCATACATAACAGATAAACCACGTAACAGAATCATGGTTTCGCAAGCGGCTCTGATACCACTGTTGGGAATTTGCGTAAAAAACAAAATAAAACGCAGCGGAAAAATTCCCATCGAAGGATCCATGCGAATGGTCATGATTCATAATTAGAAAGTTTACCTCTTGAAGCGATGGTTGTTGGTTGAAATTCGTCTATCACGAACACCGCACGAACGGTGTCTCTAGAGGTATCCACACGAGCGGACTCCGTGAATGTCCAACGCCACGAACCTGAAGCGTCTCTGTCTTACAGTGCTAGCTTCAAAACCGAGAGTTACTGTTCACTCTTACTCCTTTTGTGCGGCTAGGTTATCAACCTTGTTTTTTCACAACAACTTAAGTGTTCTACTTATAGTAGCGCCTCCTTAAGTGAGTTAGTGAGCAGCACTTGACCTAAGCCCATGTACTATGCGCTAGGCCCAATAGGAAAGTCCAACTCTCCTTTTAATGCTTCTTTTAATCCACTCTTATGTGTGTGACCCTATAGGTTCTAAAAACGTTAGTAGTGACATTAAATCCCATTTAATATTCCAAACAGTGAGTGGTATCTAGCAATACATCACTGCTACCTAAGTAGTGAGAAAGTCAGTGATTTGACGAAACCTTTCTGTGACAAATATTCATGTGCATTATTATCCCTTTGTCCATATATATATATTGAACATAAGTCATAGAATGTGTCACCCTTGTATAGTTCAATATCATGTTCCCTGATACCCGAGTAGACTTAACAACAAATGAGGTCAATATCTCATATTGACTCATTTCAGCATGGCCATGCATTTTACAGTCTCACTCTATCAGGGGGCCCACGATATTACTCCTGTCATGTAGGAGGGACAAATTCCATCTAGGTCACTCACATCCCTCTGCATGGCTCGTGGTATGTCATAAGCCTCTGGCTTATCTAGTTTTATAACTAGTAAGACGGTGGTTTACGTGCTAAATAGTCGAGTTCAATCTCGTTTTTGCCCAAATTTAGCCTTGTTTTGTTCCTAAGTTAGACTTTGACTCGTTTTGTGTATTTTGTGTAGTTTTTAGGTTATTTTGAATATAATTACGCTTTTGTTTGCTTTTGTTGTTTCAGGTCAATAAGTGAAGCTCTGAGAGTCAAGGAAAGTCAAGAAGCAGTGGAAAAAGCACTTCTGGAGATACTCGCCTTGCGAGTGGATGCTCGCCTCGCGAGCCTGAACATCAGATAAAGCAGCAACAGTCATCACTCTGGCTCGCCCCGCGAACAGGCTGATCGCCTCGCGAATTATGAAGACCTGCAAGACAGAGACCATCACGGCTAAGCCGTGATGAAGGTCACGGCTGTGACAGCTTAAGGTTTGAAGTCTCACCCCGCGAGAATCATCTCGCCCCGCGAGAGTTTGAAGACCCTGGAAGTCAGAGACCATCACGTCCTTGCTGTGATGAAGTTCACGGCTGTGAGAGATTGAAGTCTGAAGATTCGCCACGCGAACTCACTCTCGCCTCGCGAGAATACAAATTGAATGCGCGCCAAAACTAAAATTCGCCTCGCGAAAGATGGTTCGCCCCGCGAGCGGGCAAGAATCAGAATCCTTATTTAAGGTCTGTTTCAGATCAGAATTGGGGATGGAAGTTTTTCCACTTGTTTAGATCAGTAGTTACGAATCCTTGTTTTCTCTTTGGAACTGCGTCTCCCTTTTCTTTTTATTTTATCATGGTGGTTATGTCGGATTGCTTGTCTATGAGCATGAGGAACTAATCCCCTCGTCTGAGGGAACAATGAAGCCACCCATGGCGGTGTAGATTCGATGTGATGTATGTTTTTCTCTCCTTTAATTCAATTCTTGTTTTCCAATTCTGATATGATTGCGTTGATCATATGTTTTGCGTGATTAACTAGTTAAACGTGTTTGAGGCCGAACGGCGATTCACGTTTTAGAACTTGAATTGGGATCACTAATCGACTATTGCACGAGAGTGAGTAGGAGATTAGTGCAACCTTGTAGGGAACAAGAATTAATCAAATTCGAGATTAGGATTATGAGACCTAGTAAGTAATTAACCCATTCGTCGAATACGTCCTATTGAGCACGACAGTGGATATAGGAGAATTTGGGGGTCCCGGTTGACATTGTAATTGAACTTAGGGAGGAATTCATCATCACTTGGGTATGCATATTGGGTAGGTGGATTTGTGACCTTGGACATTTTAATTTCAGATTTTAATAGTTTAGTTTTATTAGATTTGTTAATTGAATATCGATCCTCTTATTCTCTCTCCCTCAACTACCTTCTGTCACTTAACCAAACGTATCTGATTTCCCGTGAATTGGTCGAATTGGTAGCCCAATCCCTGTGTTCGACCTCGGTAAATTCTTACCGTGTTATTTTATTACTTGCGACGACCCGGTACACTTGCCGGTGACTCAACAAGTTTTTGGCTCCGTTGCTGGGGATTGGCACAACCAATTTTCCTAATTTTTAGGGAAGTTTGATTATTTGGTTAAGTTATTTTTATTTTTTTATTTCTATTTATATTTACTATTATCTCTCTCTACTTCCTTGATTCCACTTGGTCTTGCCTTGTTTTGTGTGCGAGGTACACGAGGGAATGCTTCTGGGTTGCGAATATTGTAATGGAGCCCATGACACTTGGAGATGTCCTTCCTACTTCTCTCAAGAATATGTGGACTCAGTCCATAATTTCTATAACAGCGTGCCCCAGGACAACTATCAGAGTCAGAATCAGTATTGGGGTTATATGAGTAGAGACCATCCGGATTTCGTTTGGAGTAATGATGGCGGTGGTCTAGCCTGGCAACCACAACCTCAACAGAATTGGCAACCACAACCTTGGGAGTTGGCTTTGGAGAAGATGAATGCGGCAATAGAAAAGTTTGCAATCGATACAAGCACAGCCATTGAGAAGTTGGCAACTCATACAGGGTTGGCAATTCAGAATCTAGAGATGAAGGTTTCCCAGCTTGCAAAGCAACTAAATGAGCCTTTCCCAGACATTCTCCCAGGTGATACCGAGAACAACCCTAAGAACCAATGTGAAGCCATAACAACTAGAAGCGGTAGGGTGTTGGGATCTGACTGGGATGCAATTAGTTCTCAGGAAGTTGAGGAAGAGCAACCTGAGGAAGCGGAGTGGACAAGTGACAAGGCACCGGAGCAAGGGGGTAGAGATCAAAATGCAGATAAAGTGGTAGAGGATTTCACCATGCTTGCCGAGCAATCTGATTTTGCTGCATTGGATAAATATGTTGGCTTGCATGCATGTGTGGACATTGGTAAGTTAGACCCTCCCACTCGTCTGGCACACTTCCTCGAGAAAACACCATTTGACCCGAGAGGAAGTGAGTTCATAATTACAGAGGTCAATGGAGTTTCAACACACGGGCTAGATGGAATCAAGGATAGAGTCGTATTGCTTCTGCAAGGGTCACTTCACAAACCATGGGATCCGGGTGGAGGATTTGATATTATGAGCGTCTCATGGCCCTTGTACCACAGACTATGGGATCCAGGTGGATGCTTCTTAATAAGTCAAGCTCGGGACATTAAACAAGCGCTACTTGGGAGGCAACCCAAGCTAGGTATCCTTTGTTTTTAGTTTCTGTCATTTTCATATATATATAAATAAATAAATAAAAAAAGAGCTTGATTCGCCACGCGAATCCACGGTGGCCGCGCGAGACAGAAGCCCTGAATCTCAGAGGCTTGCTTTCATTTCTGTCCCGCGTCGTGAGGTATACTTTCGCCTCGCGATTCTGGGCATCATCATCTGTTGGAATTCCAGATTCGCCTCGCGAGTGATCTCTCGCCTCGCGAATCTGCACTTAAGGTTTTAATTTGCAGGAGTTCTTCCAGGATGCTATGCAACAGAAGGGAGCCCGTGAGACCAATTGGACGAGGATGAAACCATGGAAACTTGATCGGGGAGCACCCTCTCCTCTCCTCACTTTTGTTTTGTGTTTTGTTTTTGTTTTTGTTTTTGTTGTCACTCTTGAATAATTTGAGAAGATCAAGAGTGTTGTGTATGAATGTCGTGTCGGCAAGCTTGTTGGATGTTAATTGAATTTAGCATAGATTGATCGCATGAATTATTTTGACCATCGATGATTTCTCCCTAGGTTCTGAAATTAGAAAAGTTGATCCCCATGTGAAAAATTGAAAATTGAACTTTGAGAACTTTATTGTGACTACTTGACTTATGATAAGTTTGGGGTGAGGGGGTGCACACACTAGGAATTGTATCTCGGTCAAACAATTTGCAAAATGTCCAGGTGATGATTTGAGCCTCCAACTTTGTTTTTGACTGTGTAAATCACCTTTAGGTTGCACTTTCCCGAATTTGCTTGAATCTCTTCATGGTTTGCATGTTTATGTGTTGCATCAAATGATTTAGGCAATTTTCTTTGAATTAACTACTTGGCCATAAATTGAACCAACCTTGATGAATGATCCCTATTTAGCCACATTGAGCCTTGAAGCCTATTGTTCTTGATGACCTTACATTACAAGCCATTAACTCAGAAAAACCATGATTTTCCCCTATCCTAGGATTTAGGAGAGTATGGAATTTTAGCTTTGTGAGTGTTGTTGTGGAACTAAGTTTGGGGTGGCTACAAGTTCATGAATCATAGTTGAGAAAAAGAAAAACGGAAGTAAGGGCCGAAGGCTTGAGAAAAAAAAAGAGAAAATGGGTGATGAAAAGCATTGAATATGTGCCAAAAAGGGCAAAGAAAAATAAATATAAAAAGGAAGAGGTGTGTAGCCACCAAATGCAAGGAAGAGAATAATATGAGAGTGAATTCAATTGTTGTGATATTAGTTTCATGCTCTCATTGATCCTAGGGACTTAGCCTCTATCCTTTGAATATCTTACCTTGAGCCAGGCCTCATTACAACCTTTAAAAAAGACCTTCTGATGTTGCATGCATGTTTTCGTGGGAACTATTTTTGAGATGAAAATCAAATTCATGGGAAGTGCTCTTAAAATGTGAAATTGAGTGAAAAGTTGATAGCCAGACAAAAATTGAGCGAATGAGTGAAATACTAAATGCCCTTGTGAGGAAGGCAATTGTTTGAAATAGGTGATCTTCCTTTGTGTGTGTAACTTTGATCCTCAACTTAGATTAATGATTGCATGAATGATGAAGTTCTCAATTGTTCAAAGTAAATGAATGTGGGGATTACGTTGATGTAGGGGGGAAATCATTGGAGAAAAAACTATTTGTTCAGATTGCATGAAATTTGTGCGAAATTGATTAGATCCTTTAGGCTAGCCAAATCTTGAGTCCTTTTTGCGTTTTAGCTTGCTTGGGGACAAGCAAGGTTTAAGTTTGGGGTGTTTTGATAAGCCTCTGGCTTATCTAGTTTTATAACTAGTAAGACGGTGGTTTACGTGCTAAATAGTTGAGTTCAATCTCGTTTTCGCCCAAATTTAGCCTTGTTTTGTTCCTAAGTTAGACTTTGACTCGTTTTGTGTATTTTGTGTAGTTTTTAGGTTATTTTGAATAGAATTATGCTTTTGTTTGCTTTTGTTGTTTCAGGCCAATAAGTGAAGCTCTGAGAGTCAAGGAAAGTCAAGAAGCAGTGGAAAAAGCACTTCTGGAGATACTCGCCTCGCGAGTGGATGCTCGCCTCGCGAGCCTGAACATCAGATAAAGCAGCAACAGTCATCACTCTGGCTCGCCCCGCGAACAGGCTGATCGCCTCGCGAATCATGAAGACCTGCAAGACAGAGACCATCACGACTAAGCCGTGATGAAGGTCACGGCTGTGACAGCTTAAGGTTTGAAGTCTCGCCCCATGAGAATCATCTCGCCCCGCGAGAGTTTGAAGACCCTGGAAGTCAGAGACCATCACGTCCTAGCTGTCATGAAGGTCACGGCTGTGAGAGATTAAAGTCTGAAGATTCGCCACGCGAACTCACTCTCGCCTCGCGAGAATACAAATTGAATGGGCGCCAAAACTAAAATTCGCCTCGCGAAAGATGGTTCGCCCCGCGAGCGGGCAAGAATCAGAATCCTTATTTAAGGGCTGTTTCAGATCAGAATTGGGGATGGATGTTTTTCCACTTGTTTAGATCAGTAGTTACGAATCCTTGTTTTCTCTTTGGAGCTGCATCTCCCTTTTCTTTTTATTTTATCATGGTGGTTATGTCGGATTGCTTGTCTATGAGCTTGAGGAACTAATCCCCTCGTCTGAGGGAACAATGAAGCCACCCATGGCGGTGTAGATTCGATGTGATGTATGTTTTTCTCTCCTTTAATTCAATTCTTGTTTTCCAATTCTGATATGATTGCGTTTATCATATGTTATGCGTGATTAACTAGTTAAACGTGTTTGAGGCCGAACGGCAATTCGCGTTTTAGAACTTGAATTGGGATCACTAATCGACTATTGCACGAGAGTGAGTAGGAGATTAGTGCAACCTTGTAGGGAACAAGAATTAATCAAATTCGAGATTAGGATTATAAGACCTAGTAAGTAATTAATCCAATCGTCGAATACGTCCTATTGAGCACGACAGTGGATATAGGAGAATTTGGGGGTCCCGGTTGACATTGTAATTGAACTTAGGGAGGAATTCATCATCACTTGGGTATGCATATTGGGTAGGTTGATTTGTGACCTTGGACATTTTAATTTCAGATTTTAATAGTTTAGTTTTATTAGATTTGTTAATTGAATATCGATCCTCTTATTCTCTCTTCCTCAACCACCTTCTGTCACTTAACCAAACGTATCTGATTTCCCGTGAATTGGTCGAATTGGTAGCCCAATCCCTGTGTTCGACCTCGGTAAATTCTTACCGTGTTATTTTATTACTTGCGACGACCCGGTACACTTGCCGGTGACTCAACAGTATGCCCAATGACCGTCTTTATAATCATCCTATTAAGCACACGACTCCTCATGTAGGGATCGTAGTGATTTCAGGTCGAAGGATTGTATGCACCATTGTCACTATGAGAACTACTTATGGCACTCACATAACGCTCCATGTAGTGTTCTCATGGCGGGTCAATCCAGTACATCATTACTCTAATGTGTACCTATGTGTCGACTCGATATCTCATATCCATGACCCATGAGATATGGTCATCAGTCTGCACACATAATAGTCTCAATTGTATTATTATTGTCCTTATTAATAAAATACTTGACTACGGATATTTAAGAATAGGATTTCATTTTTCAATAGTGTCTCACGATCAAGTCATATACTTGATATTCTATTGAACTGAGATTTCTATTCTAAGGACGTTATTATGTTTAAACAAGTAACACAATAAACTGGAATGCCTCATATCATATATATATAAAATAGCAAGATACAAATGTAAGTCTAAAGAAATACATTAGCCTCTAGGGCTTACACCAACACAACTTGCACTGGACTCACCCAATTACTATCAGAGATAGGATATATGATACCTGCATCCAAGAGTTTTGTTAGCTCCGTCTTCACCACATAAAGAATCAAGGGGTTAAGCCGTCTTTGGGGCTGCCTAACTGTTTTAGCCTCATCCTCCAACAGAATCCTATGCATACACCTAGATGAACTAATACCTGGTATGTCGTCCAAGATCCACCCAATTGACTTCTTATGCTTCTTCAAAACCTGCAAGAGCTTAGTTTCCTGATCAAAATCAAGGTTAGAGGAAATTATAACCAGAAGTTTTTCATTCCTCTCTAAATAGGCATATTTCAGATTTTCAGGGAATGGCTTAAGCTCTAAGGAGGGTGGCTGTGTTGTGACTCCGGCAAGTGTACCGGGTCGTCGCAAGTAATAAAAATACACGGTAAGTAATTACCGAGGTCGAACTCAAGGATTGGGCTACCAATTCGACTAATCCGCGGGAAATCGGATACGTTCGGTCAAGTTACGGAAGAAGGTGGTTGAGAGAGAGAATAATATCAAAATTCAATTAACAAGTCTAAATAAACTAATTAACTAAAAATCAGAAAACTAAAATGTCCAAGGTCACAAATCCACCTACCCAATATGTATACCCAAGTGATGATGAATTCCTCCCTAGGTTCAATTACAATGTCAACCGGGACCCCTAAATTCTCCTAAATCCACTCTCGTGCTCATTAGGACGTATTCGACGATTGGATTAATTACTTACTAGGTCTCATAATCCTAATCTCGAATTCTGTTAATTCTTGTTCCCTATATGGTTGCACCGATCTCCTACTCACTCTCGTGCAATATTCGATCGATGATCCTAATTCAAGTTCTAAACGCGAATCGCTGACTAAGCCTCATCACGTTAACAAGTCAATCACGCAACACATATGATTAACACAATCAAATCAGAATTATAAAACAAGAATTGAATTAAAGGAGAAAAACATACATCATATCGGATTTACATCGCCCTGGGTGGCTTCATCGTTCCCTCGGACGACGGGGATTAGTTCCTCATGCTCATAGACAAGCGATCGGACATAATCACCATCGTAAAATAAAAAGAAACCAGAAAAGGAGACGCAGCTCCAAGGAGAAATAAGGATTCGTAACTACTGCCCTAACCTAAGTGGAAAACTGCCTCCTAAAGTTCGGATCCCCGGTTCTGATATGCAACAGCCTTTAAATAGTAATCCTGATCTGCGCTCTCTCGCGAGGCGAGCAGCCTCTCGCGAGGCGAGAATTAAAATTGGCGCGCTTTCAATTTAAACTCTCGCGAGGCGAGCAGCCTCTCGCGGGGCGAGTCTTCAATTCTAGGCTGTGACCTTCATCACGGCTGGGCCGTGATGGTCTCTGTCTTGCAGGTTTTCATGAGCTCGCGAGGCGAGACACCTCTCGCGTGGCGAGACTGAAGTGATGACTTTTGCTGCTTTGTTGACTTTCAGGCTCGCGGGGCGAGCAAACACTCGCGAGGCGAGTGTCTCCAGACTTGCAATTTCCACTGCTTTTCGACTTTCCTTGACTCCCGGAGCTTCACTTATTTAACCTGAAAACACAAAAAGCACCCACAAGCGTAATTCTATCCAAAATAAGCTAAAAACTACACAAAAGACGCAAAACGAGTCAAAGCCCAACTCAGGAACAAAACAAGGCAAATTTGGGCGAAAACGAGAGTGAACTCGGATAAATAGACACATAAACCCTAGTTCATCTAGTCATAAAACTAGATAAGCCAGAGGCTTATCAAAATACCCCAAACTTAAACCTTGCTTGTCCCCAAGCAAGCTTAAAACTCAAAAACGACTCAAGACTTGGCAAGCCTAAAGGAATCAATCGATTTCGCACAAATTTAATGCAACTTTACAAAACAGTTTTTCTCCAATGATCTCCCCCTTACATCAATGTAATCCCCACATTCATTTACTTTAAACTATTGAGAACTTCATCATTCATGCAATCATTAGTCTAAGTTGAGAATCAGGGTCACACACAAAAGGAAGATCACCAATTTCAAACAACTGCCTTCCTCACAAGGGTATGTAAAATTTCACTCATTCGCTCAAATTCGTCTAGGCTTTCAACTTTTTCACTCAATTTCACTTATCAAGAGCACTTCCCATGAATTTGATTTTCATCTCAAAAATGGTCCCCACGTAAACATGTATGCAACATCAGAAGGTCTTTTAAAGGTTGTAATGGGGCCTGGCTCAAGGTAGGATAATGAAGGATATTTAGGCTTAAGTCCCTAGGAACTAAGAGAGCATGAGCATTAAACACATTTCCACTTAAATTCCTTTTTCCATTTTTCTTTTTGTATCGGGTGACTACAGCCTTTTCCTTGCTAATCTTTTTGTTCTGCCCCTTTACCTTTGGCAAATTTTTTTTTTTTATTGCCTTGGGTTTCAACCTTTATTTTTCTTTTTCTCACCCCAAAATGTCATACCTCCTTGTAGCCACCCCAAACTTAGTTTCTCACAACCTTTCTCTTGCTCATTTCCATGCTCTCCTAATCCTAAGATTGGGTTAACATGGTTTTTCAGATTTTGGCTCGTAATGTAGGGTCATCAAGAAACAATAGGTTAATTGGGCTCAATTTGGCTAACTAGGGAACATGCATTAGGGATGGTTCTTTTCAGGCCAAGTAGTTATTCAAAGAAAATTGCCTAAATCATTTGATGCAACACATAAACATGCAAACCATATAGAGATTCAAGCAAATTCGGGAAAGTGCAACTTAACAGTGATTCACACATTCAAAAACAGAGTTGGAGGCTCAAATCCTCACCTGGACATTTTGCAAATTGTTTGACCGAGATACGATTCCTAGTGTGTGCACCCCCTCACCCCAAACTTATCATAAATCAAGTAATCACAATAAAATTCTCAAAGTCCAGTTTTCAATTTTTAAGTGGGGATAACCTTTTCTAATTTCAGAACTTAGGGGAAATCATCAATGGTCAAATCAATTCATGCAATCAATCTATGCTCAATCTAATTAAAATCCAACAAGCTTGCCGACTCGACATTCATACAACAACTCTTGATCTTCTCAAATTATTCAAGAGTGACAAACAAAAACAAAACAAAAGTTAGGAGAAGAGAGGGATACCTAGCTTGGGTTGCCTCCCAAGAAGCGCTTGTTTAACGTCCCGAGCTTGACTTATTAAGAAGCATCCACCTGGATCCCATAGTCTGTGGTACAGAGGCCAAGAGATGCTCATCATATCAAATCCTCCACCTGGATCCCATGGTTTGTGAAGTGGCCCTCGCAGGAGCAATACCACTCTATTCATTTTTCCACCAAGCCTGAGTGTGAAAACTCCATTGACCTCCGTACTGATGAACTCACTTCCTCTCGGGTCAAATGGTGTTTTCACGAGGAAGTGTGCTAGACAAGTGGGAGGGTCTAATTTACCGGTGTCCACACATGCATGCAAGCCAACATATTTATTTAACGCATCAAAATCAGGTTGCTTGGCAAGCATGGTGAACTCCTCTCCCACCTTATTTGCATTTTGTTCTCTACCCCCTTGCTCCAGTGCCTTGTCCTTTGCCAACTCCTCTTCCTCTGGTTGCTCTTCCTCAACATGTGGTAGTTCTTCCTCCACTTCCTGAGAACTAGTTGCATCCCAGTTAGATCCCAACACCCCACTGCTTCTCGTTGTTGTGGCGTCGTATTGGTTCTTAGGGTGGTTCTCAGTCTCACCTGGGAGAGTGTCTAGGAGAGGCTCATTTAGTTGCTTTGCAAGCTGGGCAATCTGCATCTCTAGATTCTGAAGTGCCATCCCTGTATGAGTTGCCAACTTGTCAATGGCTGCGTTTGTATTGATTGACACTTTCTCAAGTGTCGCACTCAACTTCTCAAGAGACAACTCCCAAGGTTGTGGTTGCCAATTTTGTTGAGGTTGTAGCTTCCAGGCTAGACCATCGTCAGCATTACTCCAAGCAAAATCCAGATGGTCTCTACTCATATCACCCCAATACTGATTCTGACTCTGATAGTTGTTCTGGGGCACGCTGTCATTATGCCATGGTTCCACATATACTTGAGGGAAGTAGAACGGACAACTCCAAGTGTCATGGTTCCCATCACAATATTCGCAACCCGGAAGCATTCCTTCGTGTACCTCGCACACAAAACAAGGCAAGACCAAGTGGAATCAAAGAAGTAGAGAGAGATAGTAGAAAATAAAAAGAAAATAATAAAAATAAAAACAAAAATAACTTAACCAAATAATCAAACTCCCCTAAAATCAGAAAAATTGGTTGTGCCAATCCCCGGCAACGGCGCCAAAAACTTGTTGTGACTCCGGCAAGTGTACCGGGTCGTTGCAAGTAATAAAAATACACGGTAAGTAATTACCGAGGTCGAACTCAAGGATTGGGCTACCAATTCGACTAATCTGCGGGAAATCGGATACGTTCGGTCAAGTTACGGAAGAAGGTGGTTGAGAGAGAGAATAATATCAAAATTCAATTAACAAGTCTAAATAAACTAATTAACTAAAAATCAGAAAACTAAAATGTCCAAGGTCACAAATCCACCTACCCAATATGTATACCCAAGTGATGATGAATTCCTCCCTAGGTTCAATTACAATGTCAACCGGGACCCCTAAATTCTCCTAAATCCACTCTCGTGCTCATTAGGACGTATTTGACGATTGGATTAATTACTTACTAGGTCTCATAATCCTAATCTCGAATTCTGTTAATTCTTGTTCCCTATATGGTTGCACCGATCTCCTACTCACTCTCGTGCAATATTCGATCGATGATCCTAATTCAAGTTCTAAACGCGAATCGCTGACTAAGCCTCATCACGTTTACAAGTCAATCACGCAACACATATGATTAACACAATCAAATCAGAATTAGAAAACAAGAATTGAATTAAAGGAGAAAAACATACATCATATCGGATTTACATCGCCCTGGGTGGCTTCATCGTTCCCTCGGACGACGGGGATTAGTTCCTCATGCTCATAGACAAGCGATCGGACATAATCACCATCGTAAAATAAAAAGAAACCAGAAAAGGAGACGCAGCTCCAAGGAGAAATAAGGATTCGTAACTACTGCCCTAACCTAAGTGGAAAACTGCCTCCTAAAGTTCGGATCCCCGGTTCTGATATGCAACAGCCTTTAAATAGTAATCCTGATCTGCGCTCTCTCGCGAGGCGACCAGCCTCTCGCGAGGCGAGAATTAAAATTGGCGCGCGTTCAATTTAAACTCTCGCGAGGCGAGCAGCCTCTCGCGGGGCGAGTCTTTAATTCTAGGCTGTGACCTTCATCACGGCTAGGCCGTGATGGTCTCTGTCTTGCAGGTTTTCATGAGCTCGCGAGGCGAGACACCTCTCGCGTGGCGAGACTGAAGTGATGACTTTTGCTGCTTTGTTGACTTTCAGGCTCGCGGGGCGAGCAAACACTCGCGAGGCGAGTGTCTCCAGACTTGCAATTTCCACTGCTTTTCGACTTTCCTTGACTCCCGGAGCTTCACTTATTTAACCTGAAAACACAAAAAGCACCCACAAGCGTAATTCTATCCAAAATAAGCTAAAAACTACACAAAAGACGCAAAACGAGTCAAAGCCCAACTCAGGAACAAAACAAGGCAAATTTGGGCGAAAACGAGAGTGAACTCGGATAAATAGACACATAAACCCTAGTTCATCTAGTCATAAAACTAGATAAGCCAGAGGCTTATCAGGCTGCTCAATAGATGGTATGTTTGGGGCAGCCGTGCTGTCAAGAACTTCAACTGAATAAACAGCTTCATTTACATTGTCACCCTGCAAGGCAGCATCAATCTCAGCACAAACAACACAAAGGTCAGTGTTAGTACAATCAGCACATGAGTAAACATCATCAAAACCAGAAACGAATGGAAAATCAGCAGCTGCAACAAAATCATAATAAGTGTCATCAACAATTTCAGAAAGCAACTCTATTTGAAAAACAGAGTGCTCTTCCAAGGGTTGCTTCATAGCATCGAAAATGTTGAATTTCGCAACAATGTCACCAAATTCCATGGACATGGTTCCATCGTCCACATCAATCTTTGTTTTCGTCGTTTTCATGAACGATTTGCCCAAAATGATTGGTGATCTACTTGAATTCGTTTCTCCTAACATGTCCAGAATGTAGAAATTAGCAGGAAAAATCAAGTCATTGACTTGAACAAGCACATCCTCTACTACTCCAATGGGGCGAGCATTGGTCCTGTTTGCCAACTGAATGGTAACATCCATATGCTGCAAAGGACCAAGATCAAGATTGCTGAAAACAGAAGTAGGCATAACATTGATAGAAGCTCCTAAGTCCAACATGCAGCTATCGAATTTACTATCCCCAATGGTACATGGGATAGCAAAAGTTCCCGGATCCTTGCATTTCTGTGGCATTGCCTGATTGAGGGCTAAAACGGTAACCTTTTCAGGTGCAGGTTTAGGTTGAATGAGGGCTGAAACATTTCGCCCCAAATTGACTCTCTCATTTCCCTTCAACCTCATCTTGTGTGTGCACAAATCCTTCAGAAACTTCGCGTATTTCGGAACCTGCTTAATCACATCAAGAAGCGGAATGTTTACCGCCACTTTTCTGAATACATGCAGAATCTCCCTCTCTTTGTCTTCCTCATCAATCTTTTTATTTTTCGGTAATCTTTGCGGGAAGGGGATTGGTGGCACATACTCTTTTTCACCCTCAATAATAACAGAAGGTTCAGGTGTTACCTCAACAATTTTTTTATTTTTTTCAAGGGCTGGTTTTGCAACTTTCCCGGATGTCAAAGAAATTGCACTCACATTAGGATTAGGGACATTAGGATTCACTTGTTTGTTCAGGTAGTTGGTTCGATCCTTGAGCTTGCTGCATGGCATTCATCGAAGTGGCAAGCTGTCCAATCAGTGTCTGCAAAGTATGAATACTAGAGTCTGTTCGTTGCTGAAACTGGAGATTGTTTGCAGCTATTTGCTTGACAAGGTCCTCTAGTGAAGGTCCGGAAGGTGTAGAGGTGGTTACTTGGGGAGAGTTCTGTGGTGGTGTCAGTGGTAACATCAGTTGTTGTTGTTGTGTGGATGAGTTTCCATACCGAAGGTTTGGATGGTTTCTCCAGTTGGGGTGGTACTTATTAGTGGAAAGGTCAGGAGTGTTGTACCTGTTCTGATTGCTACCTTGATTGTAAAGATTGGCTGCATATGCTTGAGGCAAATCAGTGACCGACTCATCCTTCAGAATGGGACATGTATCGGTCAGGTGTTCTGTAGAAGTTCAAATACCACCCAACCTTGCTGTTTGAGCTTTATCCACTACCAACTGTTTCACTAAAGAAGTAAGCTCATCAAGTCTGGTTTCAAGGGCTTTGTTGGAAGAGGAAACATGGATCTCATTCACCCCCTTTGTTTCGACAGAATTGCTTCTAGTTGTGAACTATTGGGAGTTGAGTGACATGTTCTCAATCAAAGACTTGGCAGCAGCTGGGGTCTTATCAACAAGTGCTCCCCCGCTAGCAGCATCTAAAATGTTTCTATCCATTGGTACCAATCCCTCATAAAAGTAATGAATGAGCAGCTACTCGGAAATCTGGTGCTGAGGACAACTGGACACCAACTTCTTAAATCTCTCCCAGTACTCGGCCAAAGATTCATTGCCTTGTCTAATACCGCATATCTCTTTTCTGATTGATGCAGCTCTGGAGGCAGGGTAGTATCTCTCTAGGAAGACTTTCTTCAAATCATTCAAGGTTGAAACAGAATTCGGCTCAAGATAATACAACCAATCCTTCGCAGCCCCTTGAAGGGAGAATGGGAAGGCTCTCAGCTTGATATGGTCTTCTGTTATTCCTTCAGGTCTCAAAGGTGTAGATAAAACAACCTGGAATTCCTTCAGATGCTTATGCGGATCCTCACCTGCAAGACCACTAAACCTTGGCAACAAGTGTATTAAACCAGATTTCAATTCAAAAGGAGCAACGTCATCAACATATTCAATACATAAACCATTGTAATTAACATCAAGATCAGCAAGCTGTCTTAGTGTTCTTTGATCAACCATGTTATCAAAAGCAAGTTCAGAATCAGAATCACTATTGGTTGGTGAACTAGTGCTAGCCTGAATTGCTCTACGACGTGTGTGCAAGGTTCTCTCAATTTCAGGATATCAAACAAGTCATAACAACCAAA